>JAFBMS010000388.1:0-145973 GCA_019788955.1 Albula glossodonta | reverse complement strand
GCTATGTGTTTGATAATGGTAATCACCAATTCCACAGCCCTGTTATTTTATATTCAGATTCTGAAAGGTGTGTTTGTCCAGAGCTGGTCTCCTTCTCTCTGCAGGCTGTCAGGCTGTCGAGTCTCAGAGAGAGGTTGTGATTCTCTGGCTTCAGCTCTTCGTTCAAACCCGTCACACCTGAGAGAGCTGGATCTGAGCTACAATCACCCAGGAGACTCAGGAGTGAGAGCGCTCTCTGCCGCTAAACTGGACACACTTACACTGCTGTAAGTACAGAGAGTTTCCACACTGCACCTCATAGACACACTGCTGTAAGTACAGAGAGTTTCCACACTGCACCTCATAGACACACTGCTGTAAGCACAGAGAGTTTCCACACTGCACCTCATAGACACACTGCTGTAAGTACAGAGAGTTTCCACACTGCACCTCATAGACACACTGCTGTAAGTACAGAGAGTTTCCACACTGCACCTCATAGACACACTGCTGTAAGTACAGAGAGTTTCCACACTGCACCTCATAGACACACGGCTGTAAGTACAGAGAGTTTCCACACTGCACCTCATAGACACACTACTGTAAGTACAGAGAGTTTCCACACTGCACCTCATAGACACACTGCTGTAAGTACAGAGAGTTTCCACACTGCACCTCATAGACACACTGCTGTAAGTACAGAGAGTTTCCACACTGCACCTCATAGACACACTGTTGTAAGTACAGAGAGTTTCCACACTGCACCTCATAGACACACTGCTGTAAGTACAGAGAGTTTCCACACTGCACCTCATAGACACACTGCTGTAAATACAGAGAGTTTCCACACTGCACCTCATCAACACACTGCTGTAAGTATGGAGAGTTTCCACACTGCACCTCACAGACACACTGCTGTAAATACAGAGAGTTTCCACACTGCACCTCATAGACACACTGCTGTAAGTACAGAGAGTTTCCACACTGTGTGTCACTCAGTCACTGTCTGTTCTGCTGTTCCTACAGTGTCGACCATGGAGGAGAGAGCAGGAACAAACCAGGACCCAGGAAATGTGAGTCTGTCAGCACTGAACACTCACTCCCTCCATTTTCTCTCCTTCCTCTCTCCCTCTTTCTTTCACATCTATTTTCCACTCTTTTTTTCAGTCCCTCTCTTCACCATTCTCTCTTTCACACTCAGACAGAAGTCTGTCCATACATACAGCACTGTGTGTGTGTGTGTGTGTGTGTGTGTGTGTGTGTTTCTCATGGTCATTGAGTTCAGTTTGTGTTTGTTTGCAGACGGTGTTTACAAACATTCACCCAGATTTAGACACCTACACATAAACACACACAAACAGCCCCACATACTCCAAACACACACATGAACACACTCACACAGGGGTGCACACACATACAAACACAACCCTGTTTCTCTCTTTCTCTCACACACACTCAGTCACACATAATGAGATGAATATTAATAATGATAATTAATCTCATTAATGTCTCTGGTTTGCAGATGGCTGTCAGCTCACACTGGATCCAAACACAGTGCACAGAAACCTGTCTCTGTCTGAGGGGAACAGGAAGGTGACAAACACAGAGAGAGAGCAGCAGCCATATCCTGATCATCCAGAGAGATTTGACGGCTGGCACCAGGTTTTGTGCAGAGAGAGTCTGTTTGGACGCTGTTACTGGGAGGCTGAGTGGAGGGAGTCTGAGTGGGAAGGGTCTGAGTGGGGAGGGGTTTATATAGCAGTGACATATAAAGGAATCAGCAGGAAAGGAGAGGGTGCTGACTGTGTGTTTGGACGGAATAAAAACTCCTGGAGTCTGGAGTGCTCTAATCACAGTTACTATGTCTGGCACAATAAGAATGAAACACACATACCTGCCCTCCCCTCCCCCTTTCGCAGAGTAGGAGTGTGTGTGGACCGTCTGGCCGGCACTCTGTCCTTCTACAGCGTCTCTGACTCTGACACACTGACCCTCCTGCACAGATTCCACACCAACTTCACTGAACACACACCCCTCTGTGCTGGGTTTGGAGTGTGGGGATTTAACGCCTCAGTGTCCCTGTGCCAACTGGAGTAGAGTCTCACACATACACACACACCCCTGTGCTGGGTTTAGAGTGTGTGGGTGTAACACCTCAGTGTCCATGTGCTTGCTGGAGTAGTCACACACACACTCAATACACTTTGAAACACACTCTCTCTCTCACGTGCACACACACACACACACACACACACACACACACACTTATACACTCTCCCTGTGACACATATCCACTCCAGCTCACACACTCACCCATAAAAACATGCTGTAAACCAAATGCACACATACTCACACCTGCATGGCTACACACACACACACACACACACACACACTCCATACACTGTAAAATACATGCACACACACTCATACTCATTGTCTGAGATGTATCAACACACTTGCATCGGAACTGCTACACACAAACACACTGATACAACTGTAAACAAAATAAAAAAAGACTGTGTTTGCAGTTGACACTTCCACCCACACATAAACACACACACTTACACTCTCTTACACACACTCACCTGTATATACATAGACACACACACACACACACCGAAAAATGCATGTTCACTCACAAACACAAATGTACACATGCACACATAACATGCACACACACTGACGTAAATATACACTCAACCAAATTCTGTTTTATAGCTCACACACAAACAGTAATTTATATATTTTAAACATATGTGCCTGTGGAAAAACACACAGATTTGTACATAGATACACTGGGTAGGAGTAGAGGTAGGAGAGAGACACAGTTTCAGATGTCTCCAGTTTACCTCAGTACAAGTTCAATCCTGTATATAACAATATGGCTTTTTAGCAGGTTCATTTGAAGAACTATTGTGTAATCATGTTTTATTTCATTACAATAAAATTATAAATGTTAAAGGTGTGTGTATGTAAATTTTTTTGATTAAGACATGAATATCACACACAACCCCCTGAACCTAACACCAACTGTACCACAGAGAAACAGCCCTGACTGTGCTGTGAACAAAAACAGTAGGGAGTTAGTGCGTCTCTGTGGAGCCTTAGGCCTGTACATGCTTAATGGCAGGATCAGAGGGGACTCTTTAGGGAGCTTCACTTACTGCCCAGCTCTTAGGGCTAGTGTAGTCGACTATGCCATCACTGATATGGACCCCTCCGACATTAGTGCATTCACTGTCAGACCACAGACCCCTTTTTACCACCACTGTCAAATCAATGTGCACCTGAACAGAACTGGAAAACCTAGGAATTAAAGGCATTTGTTCTTCAATCTGTAATTTAAGCTAACCCCCAAAAAACTTAAGAAAAAAAATCAGGAAATCTTAAATGCTAAAGAAAATGATTTGATGATGAATGCAAATCCATGACAGAAATGAGACTGTTATTACATTTTAAATATCACAACCACAAAACCCAGATTTTAACCTCAAATGTGAGATGCTTAAATTGTACAAGCATGCCTGAAAGTAAATTAAACAAAAATCATTCACAAAGCAATTGTACAACTTGAAGAGTATAGCAATTTGTACTAGTTTTTTGTCAATTTGTTTTTAATTTCTTCTCTGGGAAAAACTGAATAACTTATGAAATAAAATCAGAACTACGACTCTGATGTACAGAAGTGGAGATAAACTTGACCCCAGTAACTAATTGTAATCTGTGTTAACAGTAACCTGGGTTGGTGATGGATCTTATCCCAGCATGAACTGGGCAAGGGGCAGGGAGACACCCTGGACAGATGAGCACTTCCAAAACCCAGGCAAACACATGCAAGCTCAACACAGGGACTGCTGCCCATTGTGCCTGCCCACTGAAACTGTGAGGCCACAGTGCTACCACTGAGCCACCATGCTGCCTGCAAATGGTACAGCTCAGTATATATTTCATTGGCTTGTGTCTCATTTGCAATCCTGAAATGCATTAGACATGTTCTTTAATCTGACAAACATATGTCATTGGTGTAGTGTCATGGTTATGTTGCAGCAGGTCAAACTTAGTGATACAGGGTTTGATTCTCAGGTAGGCACTGCTGTTGTACCCTTAAGCAAGGCATGTCTTGCCAGATTGCTCCAGTAAACATCCAGCTTTATAAACAGAAGTTTCTGTGCTTTAGGGCGTCTGCTAAACATAACTGAATCATAACTGTCATGACAACCCATTTTGTCTCGTGCCATTGAGGACAAGACTCAATATCATACAACAATTTTAAGTATCTGTTCTTCCAAATATTGTAATCAATTCTACTGTTAATGTGCTGGTCCATAACAGACAGTGAAGAATAGATATATATATCAGAAGAGACTGGTCCATAGAGGAGAGGGAGGGTGCTCCTTCCCTGTTTTTGAGAGGAAAGAGGAAGACGATAAAATACAAATATATTTGGAGTGCAATGTTGGAAGACCTCGCTATCAATAATAAAAAATCACTTTTAAATAAATAAAAACCCCTTGGGTACAATAATCTAATATTTCAACTCTGAAAAATCAAAATGCCTCAAAAGCGACCCCTGAGTCCTTCAGGTGGGGAACGACACTTTTTGTGTTTCATAGGAACAGGGGCAGTCAGAATAACTCAATGCATTCCATTTTTTCTCTCTCAGCCTGTGATTGGCCAGGAAACATAATTTGGTGTTCAAGGGAGGTGATCGTTCTTTCGCCATTTTCATTGTGTTTGTCCATCCAAAGACAAAACATTTGAAAAGACTCTGACTCTGTTTCAAATCACCTGCCTCCCTTTAGTCAGTGGGAATCAAAAGACGAAACTGATCGTAGATCAGTGGTTTTACTTGGAGATGCTTCAACAAGCTGTGAAAAAACATTTGTCATTTTGTCCAGTGCTGATAGGAAAAAAAAGACTGACAATGCTGTTAAGTAATGAAAATCATGTTTTCTTCTAGATGCATCCAGATATCTATAAGTAGTTTGAATTTTAGTATTTTTACAAATTACAAATTTTTACATTAATAACGTACATTGATGCGGCAGAATGGAAAATGACAAATGTATGCTCCACAAGAATTTATTTACAGGAATCGGAAAGGTATTACAGAATGACGATATGGAGAGCTGAGGATAAAAAGACTAAAGAAGCATTTGATAGCAGCTATAACTCTACTGAGGGTTAATAATTGGATGTGTTAAAAAAAATTAAATTTCATTTGGGCTATTTAGAAAAAAAGTATCATACACATCATACACTGAATTCATAGTAATGACAAAGAGACACTGCATTTCAGGAAAGCTTGAGGTATCTACTTCCGAGCCTGAAGGATGTAACTGTCCAAGAAAATAGTGGAACACAATATTGTCTTCTACAATACTAAGTGACTGGTACATTTTGGTATGATATAGTTGCAATCGATGAAATGTCCAAATGACATATTAATTGATAGTTTGCATTTTAAGGGCATTCATATTGTGACATCATAGAGGCTGAAATACTGAAAATTCTAAACCACTTGAACATACAACTGTTCCAGGGAAACAGAATGATGTGAATTCTGTCCAGTTCTATATTGTAAATTTAAAAGTTTTAAGTGCTTTAAATAACAGTAAACAAGACAGTTGCATAAGAGTTCACAATGCATAGCAAGCAAGAGTTTTATAAGAGCACCAACAACAGTCTAACTTACTCTATGATGTTGAAGCACATTCCAGCACAGTGGTCTTTACGATGGTACAGTATTTGTATATGATTTAATTTCTAGGCCAAATGAGGTAAAATGGATGTGTTATTTAGGTTGTTTTAAAATAAATGTGTTCATATAGACTATTTAGACAAATGTAATATGCATGAATAAAAATGTAAAATTCTCTTGGTAACTAATACAGAGGGAATGACATAACGTTGAAATGTATTTTCATTGCTTATTTGCAAACATGATATCATTTTATGATGACATATTACTTATATCTTTTCTCATATCTTATAACTTGCTTTTTTGCAAAACCAACAAATTGTTGATAAAGGGACACCAAATTTTATGTGACTTATTATTTCTCTGTGCAGTTCTCATAGATGATAACCATATACATTTGAAAATGTAATACTGATGCAAAAATGCACGAATGTCCCTATTCTTGAATCAAACATATCGGCTAACAATTCTAGGTAAACAAACCAACGTACTTCAAACACCCATGAAACTTATTCATGGGTTTCATTTAATGTTATAAACACACACACATAAAAACTGTAATATATTACACAGTACTCATTATTGCATTTACAAGTCAAGTGTTAAATGACTGTATTACTTACTTTGCAGTCATGGAAATGCATTATAGTACTCTTTATATTACTGTGTGTTACTCTCACCCTACACTGAGAGGCACTCCTGAGCAGGAACACATCAGATCAGAGCTCGATTATTCCCCTCTCAGAATTACCCAGTTTAAATGAAACTGAGTTATTACCAATCAGGATAATGTTCAGATCACATCCAGTTAATTTAGCATGTTTATGTAGGAAAGCAGCAAAAGCCTCATTCACTGTAGTGCAGAAACAGCAATGGCTGCAGAAGCCAGACCTGACTGGTAATTTAATACAATGGGAATCAATCACAATATGCATTACTTATCAGTGCAGTAGTGATAGAGGATAACTAACTTATAACTAACTTAACCCATAGCATTAACATTATGCAAAACCCGAGGTTCTGCATGCAATTTCACCTGCTCAAAGGCCAATGCTGCATCTATAGAGATGAGTCAGAGGAGGGCTGTATGTGCTGTTTAACGGGTACATGTGAGACAAAGAATATGATGGCAAAATGTGAGTGATGTTGGTTTGGATTGTGATCCTGCTGTCCAGACACTGTTACACCAGTGTTAAACTGCTCTGTCTGTGTCACAGCCCATAAGCCCTAGTCTGCCTCCACATCACTGCTGGGCTACAAGTTCCTGCTGTACCCAGGAAGACCATTGGCATAGAGAAGACACTTTGCATTGGCAGCACATGCTTCAGTGCTCTGGGAGTGTTTATAGTCCTGTGAGTTTAACACTTGATGACTGAGAGCTGTCCTTCATGGCAACAGAACCCACAGCAACAATGACTTTTATCACCATCTTCATCTGGGCACTCACTTTCTGCATTCAGGGTAACATTCATAAAACATATTCAAATTGTTATGCTGACATCGATTTTAATGGAACTGAAGTACAAAACTTGTATTAAATAAAATAACTGGGCAATGATGTGGCCTTCTCATGTGCATATGGATTATAGAAATAAGTTGTTGTTTTTTTCATTCTTCCCTTCAGAATCCACAGGACAGGTGACTGTGACTCAGACTCCTGCTGGTAAATCTGCTCTCATAGGAGACACTGTCACCCTGAGCTGTAAAACTAACCCTGCAGTTCGTGTCTGGAGTGGTTATCACCTCCTATCCTGGTACCAGCAGAAACCTGGAGAAGCTCCTAAACTCCTGATCTACTATGCAACATCACGTTACTCAGGGATTCCTGATCGATTCAGTGGCAGTGGATCTGGGACTGACTTCACTCTGACCATCAGTGGAGTCCAGGCTGAAGATGCAGGAGATTACTACTGTCAGAGTGAACACTGGATCAGCAGTAATGGTGTGTTCACACAGTGATAGAGAGCCGTACAAAAACCTCCCTCAGTCAGACTGCACAGAGACTGCACTTCTGCAGCTGGGACCTACTGCAGGTACTGAGGGGGGAGGCACTGACCCGGGACACTGAGGGGTTCTGCTCCAGCACACTGAGCTTCAGTGGTTCAGTTATAACTTTGAAATGCTCTCACAAGTAATACAATATTTGAGCATTTTCATGTCTGTACATTCAACAGTATCAAAGCCCAGTGGATGAATAATTATGGTTTTATGAAACGCCTTTTTTTAAAAAATAAGTGAATTTATCCAAGTCAAACACAGTACAGAAAACTAGCAACTGGATTACAGTCATGAAGCAGTTTTCTGCATTCACCAATAAAAGCTTGAACATGAACTTAACACAATTACTCCCAATCACAATTAATACCATCATATCAAATGTGATTTTTTGGGTATGTTTCCATAAGAGTAAACTTCTTTTACATTTTCAATGACAGAAAGTATGGACATGAATTAAGGAATAATTTAGAAACATAGCTTAAATCTGTCAGAGAGACTGAACTAGTCACTGTTTCCATCAACAGCTTCACACCTGAGCTGACTCTTCCTCACCCTTACAGCTGTTACTGTATTATCCTCAACAATACTACGGTCACTTGGGTGCCACCTCAGTCCCTTGTGTTGAATACAGTGTGAAAGTGAGGCACTATCGGCCCCTCCATTGGACTGATGTGTGTTCTACAGAGGTGTTTCATAATCATTATTATGGTGTCTCTGTGGTTCTTCTCAAATAGAGACCATATAACCCCTCTTATATCACAGTAGGATGGCTCCCCCTAGTGGTGTGGAAAATCATCAAGTCTAAGTACAGTACAAAATTGTTGCTGTCCTGACTAGTTATTTATCAGTATGTGGCCCAGACTGATATTATTAAATACATATTGGTTTTCTGAATCATACAACAGAATGTTGTAATCTTAGCATCAAATGGCCCTCATTTGGTGAGGTCAGCACAAACAGTCTTTAAACAGATAACCATATGGAATAACACATACCCTTTGCTCATGGTAATCTGCAACTATTCACATCATATGCATGATTTGATAGTGAGCGCTGTAGCGTGGGCGCTCTCTTACTGCGTAACCAAATGCATTTATTTGGAGCTGGTGCTGATCAGGACATCCTAAGACAGAGGAGAGAGACTCATGTGTGCTGGCAGGTAGAGGCATCCTTGATTCCATGGTGATGGCCAGGAGCCACGTGAGCACAGAGCCTTGGTAGACTCTCAGCCTCTGTCCCCACATCATCTCCTCCAGCAGAGGCATAAGCAGAGGAACTGCTGTGTGGAGACAATTCAACAGACTCAGCAAGAGCCTGAGAACGAGGTGAACAGTCAGAGGCTGGCTGCTCATTAAGTGGAGCCAAGCAGACTGGGTGAACTAGAGCTCTAACTCAGAGCTAGACCTACATAAATCAGACTCAAGGTAAATGTTAGCAGTGTAAGGTGAGAAGTGTCTGAGAGTCTTTCTACTCTGACTGCTAAAACTCTTGGAGAAATGAACAGTTTGTCAGTCTAACATGGTCTATTCATTTGAACAGCATGGCCATATATTTAAAGTTAAATGTACATAAAAGCAGTACATTATAATTTTCATTCATAACATCTTGATCTGCTCTGATCTATGTGCATAATCACTGGGTATGAAATACAAACACTGATATAACTCCCTTCACCCAGCTCTGTCATGGATAGTAGTTAGAACAGTGTGCTTCAATAAATCTGAGCATATTATTTTCAGATAGAAAAGAATTTGCATGTATCCTGGATTCAGGAATTTGGAACTTCAGCTTAATGCAAATGATATGGCATACAAATATAAGACAGGAGAAAGCACAACTTCACCTGGGCCCGTCTCAAATGACTGTACTGCCCTCTCTTTGTACCAGACACCATACTCTGCATGATCACCATGTAAATGACAGTCATTCATAATAATTTCTGTCAGTCCTTTATGTTCAATTCTGCATCTGTTGTCAGTGTTCTACATTTGAACTTCCTTCCCATTGTGACATCATAGTTATGGAATGCCATTTTAATCATATTTAAATAAACACAAATGTTTATGTAATGAACAGTCACATAATCAGATAATAAATTTGTTGATAAATTGTGAAAGAATTCAATAAATAACACTCACCCCAGTATGATAAAGTATTATTTCAGCAAACTGACTTTCACAGTACCATTATCATGTTTACATTTACTTCATAATGATGTAGTAATGAATTATTTGATCTTTATTTTATAATCATACATTTTCTTTACAAATAGCTTTTTTGAGCAAAGCCTGTTTTAATTCATAATGAAACTTTTATTTCATAATGTCACTTTTATCACAATTACTTGTGAATTGTAATTAATTCAGAATCGAAATACTCGCACCTTATGGCAAAACTAGTTTGCACCAACATTGGCCATTCTCATTTGTGATATGACACCCTTACTTGACTTACCCTACATAGCTGGCTAGCTAACAAGCTATATTAAGGTGAAACATTAAAACTCCTGTCATTTCTGAATATAAAAATCTGTTATATTCAGTTACAGAACTGATCAATTAATTTTGAAGTAATGACAAAGAGACACTGCATTTGAGAAAAAGCTTTAGGTATCTACTTACAAGTCTGAAGGATGCAACTGTCCAAGAAAACAGTGGAACACAATATTGTCTTCTACTATACTAAGTGACAGGTACATTTTGGTAAGATATAGTTGCGATCGATGACAAGTCCAAATGACATATTAATTGATAGTTGTTTGCATTTTAAGAACATTCCTATTGTGACATCATAAATACTGAAAATTCTAAACCTCTTGAACTTATTACTGTTGCTGGGAAACAGAATGATGTGAATTCTGTCCAATTCTATGTTCTAAATTTAAAAGAGTAAAATGTTTTAAATAACGGTAAGAGTTTATAGTGCTGAACAAGCAAGAGTTTTATAAGAGCACCAACAACAGTCTTACTCTCTGATGCAAATTTTGAAAAAAAAAAAATGGATGTGGTATTAAGGCTGTTTTAAAATAAAAGTGTTCATGTGGGCTATTTAGAAGAATATAATACACATGAATTAAAATGTAAATGTCTATAGAGGAAGGGGTTTTGAATACATTACATCATTTTATGATGAAATATTACTTAACTCATATCTAATAACTTGAATTTTTAAAATCCAACAAAAGTTGATAAAGTGACATCATATTTTATGGGACTTAATTTCTCTGTAGTTCTCATAGATGATAACCTCATACATCTGAAAATGTAATACTGATGCAAAAATGCATGAATGATCATATTCTGGAATCAAACTTATAGGCTAAAAATTCTTGGGAAACAAACCAATGCACTTCAAAAACCCATGAAACAAATTCATGGGTTTCATTTAATGTGATAAATGTGGTGGCACAGTGGCAGGTGAGGCCACTGAGCTGAGCCAGGTGGTGAGTGGAAGGAAAACACAACAAAAAGTGGCCAAAGGCCTTTTATTTTTTTTGGGGGGGGGGGGGGGGGGGAGGAACTACAATACAGAAACACTTCCACACTTGTTCCATACCCCTCCGGTGATACCCTGTCCTTGTTGACTACGATGGAGAGAGCAGCAAAAGCCTCTTTCACTACAGTGGAAAAACAGCAATGGCTCCAGTAGTCAGCCATGTCTGGTCCTTCAGTGTGATGGGAAACAATCAGAGTATGGATTATGTCTGAGTGCAGCAGTGATAGGACATAAATAACTCACACCCTGAAAATTACGCAAAATCCAAGGTTTCAAAGTGTTAAAAATCTAATTGTGCAGTTTCACCGACTCAAAGGTTTACACTGCACTGTTTAACAGGGGTACATGTGAGAAAAAGAATATGATAGTGAAATGTGAATGATGTTGGTTTGGATTGTGATCCTGCTGTCCAGACACTGTTACACCAGTGATAAACTGCTCTGTCTGTGTCACAGCCCATAAGCCCTAGTCTGCCTCCACAGCACTGCTGGGCTACAAGTGCCTGCTGTACCCAGGAAGACCATTTGCATAGACAAGACACTTTGCATTGGCAGCACATGCTTCAGTGCTCTGGGAGTGTTTATAGTCCTGTGAGTTTAACACTTGATGACTGAGAGCTGTCCTTCATGGCAACAGAACCCACAGCAACAATGACTTTTATCACCGTCTTCATCTGGGCACTCGCTTTCTGCATTCAGGGTGAGATTCACAAAAAAAAAAATATTTAAATAGATATGATATTTTTGATTTTAATCAAAAGGAAGTATATGGCTGAAATTAACTGTATGAAGTAACTGTCAGTGCAATGGTGTGACATTATAATGTGCCAATAGAAAATTTTAATATTTATTTGTTATTCTTCCCTTCAGAATCCACAGGACAGGTGTCTGTGACTCAGACTCCTGCTGGTAAATCTGCTCTCATGGGAGACACTGTCATCCTGAGCTGCAGAACCAGCCCTGCTGTGTATAGCAATAACTATTTAGCCTGGTATCAGCAGAAACCTGGAGAAGCTCCAAAACTCCTGATCTACAAGGCAACACTGCGTAGCTCAGGGATTCCTGATCGATTCAGTGGCAGTGGATCTGGGACTGACTTCACTCTGACCATCAGTGGAGTCCAGGATGAAGATGCAGGAGATTACTACTGTCAGAGTGACCACTACATCAGCAGTACAAATATATTCACACAGTGATAGAAAGCCGTACAAAAACCTCCCTCAGTCAGACTGCACAGAGACTGCACTGCTGCAGCTGGGACCTACTGCAGGTGCTGAGGGGGGAGGCACTGACCCGGGACACTGAGGGGTTTTGCTTCAGTGGGTCAGTTATAACGCTCTCACACTCTGTATACTGACACAGTTGTACCTGCTATGTCAAATACTGACATTGAATTTAATTTTCAGAATATCCACGCCAGTTAATGACAGCGGGGGGAAATTCAAGTGGCAGTGTTAAAAACATTCTCAAACTTCAAAACTACCCAGACGAATAACTGCTAGTTAATGTAAAAGTGTTTTGAAGATAAATGTTTTGACTATAAAGCTGTTGTATATAACATGTCCCAGGGAACAGTAGCAGTGTTCACCAGGCAGAGCAGTCCAGAGTTCTCTCCCCCATCACACCACACACAAGATGCTATTACATACACTGACCACAGGAGGGAGACAGAGCCCATCTGTTGCTCATGATACAACTGCATCGTCATAGAGGAGACCCGAAGCTGCTGAGACACACAATGTGAAATATACTGTGATACTGTGTGATACATTTACTGTGTGATACTAACAAATAACAGGTATTTTTTATTTAATTTTTTTATTTTTAGTTTTTACAAAAATTGTTTTATCTTACCGAAATACATACAGTATTTTGGGATGTAAGAGCAAGATGACCCCATTGTGTTGTATGTACAAGTGGCACATGAAATGTGAAATCCAATAAGGTACAAATAACAGGACCCATAGAAATAAAGAATCACCGTATCTCAGGGATTCCTGATCGATTCAGTGGCAGTGGATCTGGGACTGACTTCACTCTGACCATCAGTGGAGTCCAGGCTGAAGATGCAGGAGATTACTACTGTCAGAGTTTACACTACATCAGCAGTAGCTGGGTGTTCACACAGTGATAGAGAGCCGTACAAAAACCTCCCTCAGTCAGACTGCACAGAGACTGCACTGCTGCAGCTGGGACCTACTGCAGGTGCTGAGGGGGGAGGCACTGACCCGGGACACTGAGGGGTTCTGCTCCAGCACACTGAGCTTCAGTGGTTCAGTTATAACTTAGAAATGCTCTCACAAGTAATACAATATTTGAGCATTTTCATGTCTGTAAATCCAACAGTATCAAAGCCCAGTGGATGAATAATTATGGTTATATGAATCACATTTTTTAAAAATAAGTGAATTTTTCCAAGTCAAACACAGTCCAGAAAACTGGATTACATTCATGAAGGAGTTTTCTGCATTCACTCTCAATAAAAGTAAATCTGAACTTTTTCACAATTAATACCATCATATCAAATGTTATTTTTTTTGGGTAGGTTTCCATAAGAGTAAACTTCTTTTACATTTTCAATGACAGAAAGTATGGACATGAATTAAGGAATAATTTAGAAACATAGCTTAAATCTGTCGGAGAGACTGAACTAGTCAGGATCTGTAGTGTTGAACTGGATTGGACAGCGGTGCTGTTTCCATCAACAGCTTCACACCTGAGCTGACTCTTCCTCACCCTTACAGCTGTTACTGTATTATCCTCAACAGTACTACGGTCACTTGGGTGCCACCTCAGTCCCTTGTGTTGAATACAGTGTGAAAGTGAGGCACTATCGGCCCCTCCATTGGACTGATGTGTGTTCTACAGAGGTGTTTCATAATCATTATTATGGTGTCTCTGTGGTTCTTCTCAAATAGAGACCATATAACCCCTCTTATATCACAGTAGGATGGCTCCCCCTTGTGGTGAGGAAAATCATCAAGTCTAAGTACAGTACAAAATCGTTGCTGTCCTGACTAGTTATTTATCAGCATGTGGCCCAGACTGATATTATTAAATACATATTGGTTTGTCTGAATCATACAACAGAATGTTGTAATCTTAGCATCAAATGGCCCTCATTTGATGAGGTCAGCACAAACAGTCTTTAAACAGATAACCATATGGAATAACACATACCCTTTGCTCATGGTAATCTGCAACTATTCACATCATATGCATGATTTGATAGTAAGCGCTGTAGCGTGGGCGCTCTCTTACTGCGTAACCAAATGCATTTATTTGGAGCTGGTGCTGATCAGGACATCCTAAGACAGAGGAGAGAGACTCATGTGTGCTGGCAGGTAGAGGCATCCTTGATTCCATGGTGATGGCCAGGAGCCACGTGAGCACAGAGCCTTGGTAGACTCTCAGCCTCTGTCCCCACATCATCTCCTCCAGCAGAGGCATAAGCAGAGGAACTGCTGTGTGGAGACAATTCAACAGACTCAGCAAGAGCCTGAGAACGAGGTGAACAGTCAGAGGCTGGCTGCTCATTAAGTGGAGCCAAGCAGACTGGGTGAACTAGAGCTCTAACTCAGAGCTAGACCTACATAAATCAGACTCAAGGTAAATGTTAGCAGTGTAAGGTGAGAAGTGTCTGAGAGTCTTTCAACTCTGAGTGATAAAACTCTTGGAGAAATGAACAGTTTGTCAATCTAACATGGTCTACTCATTTGAACAGCATGGCCATATATTTAAAGTTAAATGTACATAAAAGCAGTACATTATAATTTTCATTCATAACATCTTGATCTGCTCTGATCTATGTGCATAATCACTGGGTATGAAATACAGACACTGATATAACTCCCTTCACCCAGCTCTGTCATGGATAGTAGTTAGAATAGTGAGCTTCAATAAATGTGAAAATGCCGTTTTCAGTGATATTTAATATCATGTTTTTACTACTTAGAGGGACACACCTGTTTCGCTCTTCTTCCTGTTTGATCCTGTACTCTGCCTCCTGGGATCTGCAGGGAGGGGGCGGGGTTCTGTAACAGGGATGGGTGGCTGACTCCTTTCATTGGCTGGTCTTAAACCCCTGCTCTTATTTACCCTCTCTGTCTTCTTCCCTTTGTCTCTCCAGCTGATTACGCTCCTCCACCTCGTCTGCACCTCATGAAAGAAAGTCCTCCTCAGGGAGAGGCGGATGGTCAGTCAGATGAGAATTACAGTGAACGCCAGGATCAAAAGCTCCATGGTTATTCTGCTGGGATCAAGGAACATTCTGCAGACACAGGCATCTCGTGAGAGCACCGTTCACAACCAGCCAAAACTTGTCATTTTAAGTTTGCTTGATTCAAGTTTGCTTCAAAACAGGAGGAAACACAAATTCACTGCAGAAAAATCATCACACATTGTAGGGCTTGAACCCCTGATCCACAGGTGAAGTGTCTTAGGCACTATTGACTGAGCTAGCCAGGCAAACCTCCTCAGCCCCTGCTGGAATCGCTCCACAATGAGGGTTTCATGCTCTTGGAATGTGCAGCCCCCACAAAACTAGGAGAAAAATATAGGGCACAGCCAGAGATAAGGGAGCAGTGCAGTCTCTGTGGTGCAATCGGCCAGCGCGTTCGGCTGTTAACCGAAAGGTTGGTGGTTTGAGCCCACCCAGGGACGGCAGAATTTTCTCTCCTTCCTGGTAAATATTTGGCAAGGCTGTGGGCCATCACAAATGACCCCTCAATCATGTACTGACCGTCGTTCCCCCAGACCAGCTGAAAAGGCCTTCTTCACCAAAGCCATTCAACTCCAGCTCCTGAACAGTCGTTTGGAGTTTGTGTCTCAGCACTGAGTTCTCTTGTTGAGCTTCGCGGCAGGGACAGGGAGGTAAACTCAGTGGAGAAAGCGGGCGTTTCTGGCTGTTGTGTGGGGGGTCAAACAGCATGGGAAGAAACACCCATCAAAGGTGTGAAAAAATATTTTTGTATGAGTGCACAGTTCATGCCCAGTGTCTGTGCTGCATTGTTGGGCTTTTCAGTGCTTAATTTAAGGCATCGCTTGGATCAAGCTGCCAAACACCTGGTTCTGCAAAGCTAAATAAACTGCTCATTGGAAGCGATGCAGACGCACCGGCAGAGTGCCGACTTTCACAGAAGCACAAGTCCTGGACAAGGAGATAAACTAAGTAGTGAAAATGGGCAGATGGCACGTTTTGCTGCCACATCCACTGCCAATTCCTACATACTGTACCTAAGTGATGCTAAGTGTCCCTTATGCTAAGCTTATTTTTGAAAGAACGGAAAAACCAAACTGGTAAATAAATTATATTTTACCAGAACATGTCTCTCTTCATTATTTTAAAGCTCCTCCTCTAAGTTATCCACTTCCTCCATCTTCTCCATTCTTCTGACATAATGGCTTGAATCACTGGGTTCTGCTCTCACAATGTACTTGACCTCCTGCATATCCCCACCAGCTTCTTAAGTACACACTTCCGGAGTACTAAAATGTTATGGAAACATTTCACAAGAATATTAATTCCATTATATGGAAATAATTTCCCCCTCAAGTCCACACAATGCATTTCTTTTCATATATTACTTTATGAACCCGCATGATACACACATTACAAAGGCCTGCATCTTAATCATTCTCACACTCATCATGCCTGTCACTGTGAACACAATCAGCATCGGCAAAGCAGTTTGTCCAGAACAGTCCGCATGAATGGGGGA
This sequence comes from Albula glossodonta, assembly GCA_019788955.1. Classification (NCBI taxonomy): domain Eukaryota; kingdom Metazoa; phylum Chordata; class Actinopteri; order Albuliformes; family Albulidae; genus Albula; species Albula glossodonta. The sequence continues at coordinate 129,081 of JAFBMS010000388.1, read as the reverse complement.
AAAAGGTAAGTGATCTCTGTCTGAAGATGACATTCATATTGATACCATTCCTCTGTGCATATGAAGCTATGAGCTCAGACCGTGCGCTGAATAAGGAGAAGCTGTGTGGACTCTGATTTGTGCTTTGCACCTGCTTTATTCTGCTGTCTCAACATATGCAGATAAATACACCAACAGTGGGCTCTATGCATATCTATAATAGTACAAATATATTAGTACACAAGACAAGGTAATTACTTACTGGAAATGGGCATTGGAAATACATCCATGTTGTGGCCAGTTGGATTACTTGGTGTTTCTAGAACTAAATTTATATCAAGACAAAAACAATTTTAGCTGCACACTTTATACTGCATTTGTAAGACAGGAACTGATAACTAACCAACTGGGCTACTTTTTTTAAATTGTTTTTACTTTTTTAATTGTTTTTACATTTTGTATTCAGTCAGGTACTACTTGAAATTGTCCACCCCCCAAAAATGGTCGCCAACAATGTCTTCGAAAAAGTTAAAATTATCTTACCATGTCTAGAAGATGAACTTCCAGGATATGAACCCAAGGGCGATTGAGAACGAGAAGCGGAGCATCTTCTATCGCTTCCATGGCGTGATCGGTGACTGGAAGAGTTGGAGCGCTCCCTTATATAGCTGGACTGCCCTGTAACACCAACACGGCACTTATGTTTCCTTGAGTTTATCAGCACAGCTGTGATTATCTTCGGCATCTACGACCACATCACAGTCATGCTGGTATTCAGTATAACAGCGCTGCCTCTCGTGTGATATTGTTTATTTAACCCCCACGGCTTATCCCATCACAATAGTGCAATAGTGTAATGATTGCTACACAACGTATCTAACAATGTCTACCAGGAATTTCACATTCAGCATCCTCTGAGGATGAATCTGGCGGCCGTCTACTTCAGGCCAGCTGGTCATTATGATCCGGGGATGATTCTGCAATCAAATTTTAACACAATGTATGAAACTTACCTTTGACACCAATTCAGATGACTTGATTTTAAACATTATACAAACATTGTAAGCAGAATGATAGGAAGCTTCTAAAATGTAATCAGTCAGTGAAGGGGTTACTAATTATGAAAACTTTAACTTGCATAGTGTAGCTATCCTGGCAAATAGAGAACTTAATTAATAATTAAATATGCAGTGTGATTATTTACACAACAGTATGCAATGATCTGTCAGTCATACCAACAATACAGCTCTATTTCTGCTGAACACTGGTCTGTTAAGGCAGCCCACTCTACTTACCTTCAGGAGTGGTTTGAACGATGGCAGCAGGGGCTTTGTTCTTCAGGATTTCAGGAGGCTTTGGAAATGCCTGCAGACCTGTATTCATATCTAGATGTAAAACAGTCAAAAGGATATTCATACATCATTCTGCACAATATTTTGTGATAAACTGGTTATTTGCAAAAATCTTACAAAAACTGATTTCTAATAGGTGCAAGGAATGTATTCCCACTCACTTTTCTTTTTCTTAACTGTTGAGACATCGTTTCCTGACAGAAGTGGTCCTGAAATTGTTACATGTATTAGTCTACTTTTTGCAAGTAAAACAATGTATAAAGTATTTTACATGATTTTTAAATCGATTTTTAATACATAACAATATATTTAAAAATGTATATTTTTAAAAAATATTTTTAATGTCTGCACTTACCTTTGATATAATTGTCATATTTTCTCTTTTTCACAACTCTCTTCCTGTTTTCGTCTGGCACGGTGGTGGTACCCCCATGGTCAGTTTGGGCTGATGCTGTGTAGCCATAATGTTCACAAGCGTTCTCATTTTCTAGAAAAGAGGTCACCAAGTTAAATACAAATATAAAGTAACCTATGATCTCCAAACCAAACATAAAAAACAAACATATAAAGACAGCCATCATACCCGGCGTCATTTTTTGCCTTCAAAAGCTGGAAAGTGAGCCAGTCCTATTTTTTTCAGGCTGACTGCACCTGGGTCTTTAGCCCTGCTGTGGACACTGCCAACAAAAGCAATGTTCAGGAGTTTTGACTGGCAGGGCTTCTCAAAGAGGTTGGAGGTTCAACGATCTGGAATGATGCTGCAGATGAGTTTTCCATCTGATCTTTTCTCAGTCACAAAGGCAACACTTTCATCCTTTAGCACAAAGCCGTCCCTCCACGTTACTGACACTGGCAGCAGTGGTCTTTGCTTCTGTTTCGTATTTTTTGTGCACACTCCTCCTCTGCCATACGCATTGCTACTTGGACTGAAGGGTTGTGGCTGGTCTTCTCAAGCTTCTTGATGGTTTGAAGATGGTTCTCAAACGGGAAAGCAGATACGTCATTCAACGAACAATGAAAATGTACAACATCTTCATGGAGGTGTTTTACAGCACGCACATTGTAGACAGTGAATTTGTTTCCATAGACCTCAGTGCTGTTGACCACGAAATGATTGAGGATCTCAGCTGCATATGGCAGAAATTGGTTTCTCCAATCACGATCTGCAGCAAGAAGGATCGACATTCCAACTGTTAGCCAGAGGAAGTGGTGGTACAATTCTGGGTCCACAATCCCATGGAGCACTACAGTGTCAAGTATATGGCAAAAAACTGTCCGAAACTGCTTTCCATCTGTCCATGTGATCTGGGCTTCCTTGCTACCTCACTGGGCATTGCATTCCTCAATCCAAGGAGTCCATTGGAGAGTTCAGCTGTCTGTCTAGGAGGGAGCCTGTGAGGGTTGGAGATCTGACACAAGTAACACAAGGATGCGCCTCACTACTCCAAGGCAGACAAGGTGCGTATAATCAGGGGAAATGAGCTGACTCATGGGATGCCTGCTCTGATCAGTGGTGGCTCCCCATGCTGATGTTTCACTCTGTAGTCCATCTGGCTGAACTTTTCATCTGTCCTTCATGGGAATGTATCCTTGCTGTTGAACATTACTTTTCCCAACCATTCACCTTCCTGTTCACACCTTTCACAGCTGTAGTATCCAGTGTGGTAGATGATGTTTTTTAGGAGCATCACATATAAAGTCTTTTAAATGCGCCTGTATGACTCCTCCATTGTGTTTTTCCTCCAGCCTCCTAATATCTGCCACTAAGTCTTGGGCATCGTCTTCCAGTGGTTCTGCTTTTGTCATGCCACCGAAAAGACCGACGACGAAAGGCTCAAATCTATCGGTCTTTGCCAACATGGGCCAGAACTGAGCACCACCAGAGCTGAGTAATGGTACACCTTCAATATTAATACAGACAGGAATGTGTTCTGTAGAGGCTGGGCACTGCAGGAGTGTGCTGCGTATGCCAGTTTATAAGCCATAATAAATAATATTTGCTGTTACATCTCGCCTGGCGTTCAAGTACTTGTGGAGTGGAGAGATGTGTCCGTGAGTCCTTGGGTAGTTCATCATGTCCGTGTTTGTGAAGAATTTGGAGCACGTCATTGAGTGATTTGTGTACCTGATTGTCGGTCACTGCCTAATCTGCCAAGTCACTGTTTAGGTCTAATCTATTTTCATTATCATGTTTAAATTTTACTCAATAATTATGTAGTAATGCATTATTTGATCTTTATTTCATACTAATACATTTTATTTCCAAATGGCTTTTTTCGAGCAATCTGTTTTAATTAACAATGAAACTTTTATTTCATAATGCCACTTTTTTCACAATTACTTGTGAAGTGAAATTAATTCAGAATGGAAATACGAGCACCTTAAGGCAAAACAAGTTTGAACCAACATTGACCATTCTCATATATGATATGACACCCTTACTTGAATTACCATACATAGCTGGCTTGCTCATGAGCAATAAAACATTGAGCTGTAAAACATTAAAACCCCTCAATTTCTTTAGCCAAACTGTTAGATTCAGGCACAGAACTGATCAATTAATTTTGAGGTAATGACAAAGAGACACTGCATTTGAGGAAAAGCTTTAGGTATCTACTTACAAGTCTGAAGGATGTAACTCTCCAAGAAAATAGTGGAACACAATATTGTCCTCGACTATTCTGAGTGACTGGTAAATTTTGGTATGATATAGTTTCAATCGATGAAAAGTCCAAATGACATATTAATTGATAGCTGTTTGTATTTTAAGAACATTCCTATTGTGACATCATAGAGGCTGAAATACTAAAAATTCTAAACCACTTCAACATATTACTGTTGCTGGGAAACAGAACTGATGTGAATTCTGTCCAATTCTATGTTGTAAATTTAAAAGAATACAATGTTTTAAATAACAGTAAGTGTTTACAGTGCTGAACAAGCAAGAGTTTTATAAGAGCAAAAAAAAAAATATATATATATATATATATATATGGATGTGTCATTTAGGCTGTTTAAAAAAAAATAGAGAATGTCATTTAGGCTCTTGGTAACTAATATAGAATGAAGTAACATGTTAAAATGTATTTTCATTGCTTATTTACATAAAAATCAATTTATGAAATATTATGTCTTATAAGTGATGTCTTATAACATGCATTTTTACAAAATCAACAAAAGATGATAAAGGGACATCAAATTTTATGGGACTTAATTGCTGCTTCGTGAACCTTGTTTGTCTTTGACGCTCTGCTGCTTCATGCTCCTTCTCTCAGCAGTCTTCCCCAAGTTTAACAAACCACCACTGATGTATATGGAGTATATCTGTCTGTGAAGCCCCTCAGTCTACTGCAGTTCCATTCAAACTGTCACACAAGCTGCCTTTACATACAATGACCACAGGAGGGAGACAGAGCACCACTATTGCACCTGATGTAATAACACTGTAGTAACAGAGTGGAAGCTACAGTTTAGCATCAAATCCTGATCTGACCAGAGTAGGACCGACAGATATTATAATCACAAATATACATTCAAATATGACTTAACTTTCCAAATTGGGGCAAACTAAACATAAAATAAACCTTGAAAAAAGAAAACCTAAAAAAGAGAGAACAACATTGCTGCCCTTCATTTAATGTTATAAATAGATGGAGTTGGCAGTGTTACTCAAAACTCTCATATATTACACATGACTCATTATTGCTAAAAGTGTTATAATACTGAAGTGCTTTGAAGTAATGGAGACACTTTCTATTACTCTTTATATTACTGTGTGTTACTCTCACCCTACACTGAGAGGCACTCCTGAGCAGGAACACATCAGATCAGAGCTCGATTATTCCCCTCTCAGAATTACCCAGTTTAAATGAAACTGAGTTATTACCAATCAGGATAATGTTCAGATCACATCCAGTTAATTTAGCATGTTTATGTAGGAAAGCAGCAAAAGCCTCATTCACGGCAGTGCAAAAACAGCAATGGCTGCAGAAGCCAGACCTGACTGGTAATTTAAAACAATGAGAATCAATCACAATATGCATTACTTGTCAGTGCAGTAGTGATAGAGGATAACTAACTTATAACTAACTTAACCCATAGCATTAACATTAGTCAAAACCTGAGGTTTCTTCTTGCAATCTCACCTGCTCAAAGGCCAACGCTGCATCTATAGAGATGAGTCAGAGGAGGGGTGTATGTGCTGGTTTGGATTGTGATCCTGCTGTCCAGACACTGTTGCACCAGTGTTAAACTGCTCTGTCTGTGTCACAGCCCATAAGCCCTAGTCTGCCTCCACAGCACTGCTGGGCTACAAGTGCCTGCTGTACCCAGGAAGACCATTTGCATAGAGAAGACACTTTGCATTGGCAGCACATGCTTCAGTGCTCTGGAAGTGTTTATAGTCCTGTGAGTTTAACACTTGATGACTGAGAGCTGTCCTTCATGGCAACAGAACCCACAGCAACAATGACTTTTATCACCATCTTCATCTGGGCACTCGCTTTCTGCATTCAGGGTAAGATTCATAAAACATATTCAAATTGCTATGCTGACATAAATTTTAATGGAATTGAAGTACAAAACTTGTACTAGAAAATTGCACAATGATGTGACCTTCTAATGTGCCTATGGATTATAGAAATAAGTATTTTTTTATTCTACTCTTCAGAATGCACAGGACAGGTGACTGTGACTCAGACTCCTGCTGGTAAATCTGCTGTCATAGGAGACACTGTCACCCTGAGCTGTAAAACCAGCCCTGCAGTGTACAACAACATCAATTTAGCCTGGTATCAGCAGAAATCTGGAGAAGCCTCTAAACTCCTGATCTATTGGGCAACATCACGTAACTCTGGGATTCCTGATCGATTCAGTGGCAGTGGATCTGGGACTGACTTCACTCTGACCATCACTGGAGTCCAGGCTGAAGATGCAGGAGATTACTACTGTCAGAGTTACCACAGTGGTGGTGTGTTCACACAGTGATAGAGAGCCGTACAAAAACCTCCCTCAGTCAGACTGCACAGAGACTGCACTGCTGCAGCTGGGACCTACTGCAGGTGCTGAGGGGGGAGGCACTGACCCGGGACACTGAGGGGTTCTGCTCCAGCACACTGAGCTTCAGAGGTTCAAAACTAACTCTCTTACACTCTTTAAACAGATACAGTGAAGCTACATTCCCCCTCTTTTGTCCCAATGTGTAATAACCAGTTATATGTGAGCCTAGTGGATCACTTAACTCCAGAAAGCACAGAAAAACATGAGCGCTCCTCTGAAACATGTGATGTCAGCTGCTGCTTCTTTTCACTCTGCAGTCCCCCAGTTGTGCTCACACAGATACTGGGTCAGAGGAGGACTCTCATTGATTAGTAAACTGTGGGTATATGATTGGCCAGCAGGAGGTGCTGAAACATATAATCGTAACCTTATTTGATTCAGCATTTGAATGTTGTTTTTTTTAACATTTTGCAATCAGACTTGAATGAACAAAATAAATTGGGTTAATCTTATAGGTGCTGTTATATGAAGTGATGTGCTGTTAAATGATTATTTATTAATTCCAGAAGTTTCAGCAGCAGCAGAAGGACAGTAGAATGCACCTGTGCCTCAGTGGCAGTCTGGGGCAGGTAAAAAGGGTGTTGGAGGGGAAGGTAGTTGGGGAGAGCTCAGCGTGAGGATCGCTGTCTTCCTCCAGGTTTACAATATTTTTGATCGTTATTTATGTGCAGGAATTTTCCTCACCATTGGTACATAGTAAATGTAGTTTATTGGATTTTCTTGTTTTTTTGTGGGCAAACCTTCATCTGAAAAAAAAAAGGTTCGAACAACAATTCACTTCTTTTTTTACTTTGTTTGTATTTGTTAAATGTGGTTACTCTGCATGTCATGAGAAGCTGTCCTGATCATTTTGCATCCTCCCCTGAACAGGACTGAGATGAGGGAGGATACCCATCTGCTAGCACAGCACCCCTTTGGTTTCTTATGAATTCGCATGTTATACTAACTTGGCATTGCTGTGCTGTGTGAATTAGCATGCTACAGTGACTAAGCATTGTTGTGCTGTGTGAATTAGCATGCTACAGTAACTTCGCATTTCTGTTGTTACGGACAGGCCATTTGTGTTTAAAATCAGGATGTTACCCCTGTAAGAGTGCCAGGAAGGTCGTATCGGTCCCCCTAAATGAGATTATTATTATGAGTATTACTATTATCATTATTGTTATTTGCGTATGTTAGAATTAGTGGCTTGCTTGTGGTGCAATGATGGAAATATCAGTTGACGATGTCATTTGAGGTGACAGTGGTTTGGCTCTTGACCCGGTGATGCGTTCAGAAGAAGCTATTTCCGGTGGGGTTTTGGGCGCCAACGGGGCTGCTGCTGGTAGACGCTACTCCTGTTTGGACGCCGTTCCCTCACTCCCTGCTGGTCAAACACTTTGCATCTACCGTTTATTCTGAAGTTTGGGATTTATCTTCATTTAAACCTTCAGTCGTCAATTAAGCCAAGCATTGACAATAACAAACAAACCGCTGCCGAAAATATGTGGACCTTTTAGAAAAAGCAAATGCATGAGCATTAAAGCAAGTTAGTCAGCCAACCCCAATCCGAAGACGGGCTGTTCGCTCCCGGGCGGCGATGGAGGACTGGCCGTGGCATGCGAGGAGCTACAGCGGTTCCCTCCAGCTTTGGGGTAATGTTGACTTTTCTTTTGATTGTACGTAAAAGCAAGCCGAAAGTGTTTAGCTGCGCGGCACATTACGAATATTTCTATCAGGGATAAATTTAGTTCCCTTGTAGACGTTAAACGTTACCATAATTGGTATGATTTGAGAGCTATCTTAGGCTTGCAATATCTCTGCCCAGGGAGTCCGTGACACTGTGCTGTGTGAATTAGCATGCTATCGTGACTTCGCATTGCTGTACTGTGTTAAAGTGCACCATAACTATGAGCTCTGCTGGTGAGGGAATGGGAGCACCATTACCTGCTGGGGTGCTCCCTGTCCTGCAGTGTGAAATCCAGTGTGGGGGTGGTGGGGGGCAGAGGGGGACACTGCTGGGTTACTGTGTGTGTGAGCCTGTTTTCTCCAGTGTTCATGGCTGTTTAAACACAGAAATATTGCATTAGCTGTACTCACAGTGTCCTGGTAGACAGAAAGGTTACTGGTGACAGCACTGTGGGAAGTTTCCCCTGCCTCTGCCCTGCACAGACAGCACTTTCCACTGCAGTCATCCCAGCTGTCCAATAACAGGCTCATATAAACACTGAGGGACCTGGGATTAACCTGAGCAGCTGAGTCACATCACTCTCTGTGTCCCAATGGAAGTGCTCCCTGTCTGACCTCTCACACAGAACACTTAGTAGTGTTACAATCACACTCCATGATAAACACACATTTCATAAGACTGTTCTTGTTCCATGGTGGCCATTCATTTCTTCCACCTCTTTAATAGTAAAGTATTAAGAACATTTTCTTATTTTATTAGACTGTATTTGTGATACTAATACTTCTCTCACTAAATATCCTTTAGACCCCAAAACGTAAGTTGCCTTTGATTTTCACTCCTGTACAACTGCGAGCATATTATTTTGACAAACTTAATGAAAGGAATTACAGTTCTGAGATATTCAAATGGAATAACTTCAACAGGTGGTCTGATATAAGTTGTAATTTTTGCACTTTTATTGAACACAAAGTAGTTCTGCAGAAGATGGTTCTTTTCAGAACATGAGTGAACGGCAGCATTCTCCACTCCAGAGTAGATCACAAGAGCTGCTGTAACAATCACTGACCCCTAGAAGGCAAAAGAGAGCCATTGCTTTCACTCAGCAAATCTCGGCAACATTGCTACATGCCATGGATTTGAAGGGAAACGCTCTTTGAATGGAAACAACAGCATCAGTGAGATAGACAGTACCCCCCACAGATATTGGCACCCCTGGTAAACATGAGCAAAACAGGCAGTAAAAAAAAATCTTTAATGTTTGTTCTTTTGATCTTTCATTCAAAATATTCACAAAAACCTAACCTTTATTTGCAGTAAAATGATTGAAAGAAAACACAAAATCTTATAATTAAATAAATACTTTTCTCTAAAACATGTGCGTCACATTTGGCACCCCTTCATTTTATACTTTGTGCAGCCTCCCTTTGCCAAGATAACTGCTCTGACACTTTTCCTATACTGCTTAATGAGACTGGAGAACACATGGCAATGGGTCTGAGACCATTCCTCTATACAGAATCTCTCCATATCCTTCAGATTCCGAGGTCCAGACTTGTGGAGTCTCTTCTTCAGCTCATCCCACAGGTTTTCTATGGGCTTTAGGTCAGGGGACTGGGATGGTCATGGAAAAACCTTGATTCTGTGGTCAATGAACCATTTTTGTGTTGATTTTGAGGTGTGCTTTGGATCATTGTCCTGCTGGAAGATCCAACCATGACCCAGTTTAAACTTCCTAGCTAAGGCAGTCAGGTTTTGATCTAATTTTGATCTACTGGTACTTGATGGAGTCCATGATGCCATGTTCCTGAACAAGTTGTCCAAGGCCTTTGGAAGAAAAACAGCCCCACAACATCACAGATCCACCACCATACTTCACCATGGGAATGAGATACTTTTCTGCATGTTTATTTTTCTGTCTACTCCAAACCCACCTCTGGTGTTTGTTGCCAAAATGCTCTTGGTGTCATCTGACCATAGAACATGGTCCCACTGAAAGTTCCAGTGATGTTCTGTAGGTGCTTGAGTTTGTTGGTTGATGACAGCAGAGGCTTTTCCCTGGCAACCCTCCCAAACAACCTCTGCTTATGTAGGTGGAGTCTGATTGTAGTTTGGGAGACTTTCTGACCCCAAGACCCAACTAATGTCTGCAATTCCCCAACTGAGATCCTTGGAGATTCTTTGACCACCCAAACCATCCTCTTCACTGTATGTGGGGTCAATATAGACATATGTCCTCTTCCAGGCCCATTCTCAACATCTCCAGTCTCTTTAAATTTCTTAATTATTGCCCTGATCGTGGAAATGGGCATTGTGACGGAGTGGACCAAGGGCAGAGGACTCAAAGGACTATTATTGCCAGGATGGGGTGCAGATGGGGAAATGTATTTACAGGTGTTCAGTGAAAAAACAGTGGCAGTGCAGAAATATATAATTAAAATGAATAAAAAGAGAACAAAATACGATACAAAAACAGAAAATAAAAATGAAGGGGAAAAAGTACTGGTCATTGCACTCAGCTATACCAACCGTAGGTTCTAAAGCACATGCCACTCCACTTCCCACTCAATCCAAAAAAAAAAAAAAAAAGACAGACAGACAGAGTCCAGGAGCTCTAAACCCCCCTGTTTTAAAGGTGTAGCACTTTCCATTAAAAAAACAATCTACTAAATACAACAGAAGAAAATTAAATCAACCACAATAAGCATGGCCATGATAATTGATGGGAATATACAAAAGCAAAACAACAACAAAGTAGGTACTACAGAAAAACAAGCCAATAATAAATTCATAGTCTATCACCCGTAAATTGTAAAAAGTGTGGTGTTGCGGTGTTTGTGTTGTGCGTCTGTATAATTGCGAGTTTCGTCGCGGCGTTAGTCTGTGACAGGCATTTTCAACTGTCTAATTATTTTCTCATAGCCATTTCCTGATTTGTGCAGCTCAAAAACTTTGTGTTGCACATCATAGCTCTATTCTCTGGTCTCTCATATTTATGAATAACTAGGGGAATCTGGCCTGTGTGTCACCTCATATTTATACCCCAGTGAAACAGGAAGTCATGGCTGACCATTTAAGTGTTCCTAATCCCTCTGGTGAACTTTAAAACATAAAATATGAATGGGAATATACTTTACTCAGCATTTTACTCAAAATAATTCCTATGGATGCCAATAATTCTGGCATGCATATTTTAGAGAAAAATATTTCCATCATTAAGATTTAGTTTTTCCTTTAAATCATTTTACTTTTTTGTGAATATTAGAATAGAATAGATTTTTGTGAATATTTTGAATTAAAAGATGGAACAGAGTAGAAAGTTAGGTAGAACAAGAACTATGTATGTGCATAAGCATGTGTATATCTATACTGCTGTCCCGCCAGTCACTATTGTTGCCATCAACATGTTTCATTATGTCTCATTCTATGACCACACTGAAAAAGTTGAGTAATTGCAAATGCATATATCAATACTAAACACCTTAAAGATTATGTGTACCAAAACTCTTTGTCCTATCTTTATGTTAACATACCTTACTAACCTTTTGTTTCAGAGCTTTGTTTCTGCCATCCTCTTGTCATGGTGAAACCAAGAAGTAAACAGCTCTGGTCATGTGACAATTTACACTAAACATGTGACACTGCACATATTTCATTGACACCCTTCATTTTTTCAATATTTGCTTGAAATGCATTGATACATCATTCTGTAACATTTTTAGCGCCTTATAACTGAAAACATTTTTTTGCATTCACTATTGTGGTAGATCATCAGATAAAATGGGCAAACTAACCTGCAGTCAAGAAACTGTTTATGTGTTGCTTGACAACATGTGTAAATTTAATCCTAAAGGAACTATTTTTATTTGTTGTCTCAGATTATTTTTACTTGATAAACAGACTTGTCTGTAGAAATGTTAAAAGCATTCAGTAGTACAAAATGCACAGACAATGAAAGAGCATTAAATGAGTTTATTGATGAGGGATATTGTAGAGAATGTACTTGGGCTTGGAGTCTAAGGGGGAGGAGTAGTTCTGTCCTCGAGGTGAGGGAACCCCCCCCCCCCTTTTTTTTTTTTTGTCGAAAGAAATTGGGACAACAGTTAGGATTAGGTACCTATAGTGAAGAAAAAAGGAGAAGATGAGGCGGAGATGGGGGAGGAGGAGGTCTTGCTGTTATAATATCACACTCAAGGTCTTGCTGTTATACTGAATATCAGCACGGCTGTGATTATCTTTGGCACTCGGGCTGTGGCCTCGTACCTACGACCAAGGTGTGATATTACTCAATTATTCCTGTAAATTTAGAACATAGAATTGTACAGAATTCACATCAATTCTGTTTCCCAGCAACAGTAGTATGTTCAAGTTGTTTAGAATATTTGATATTTCAGCCTCTATGATGTCACAATAGGAATGTTCTTAAAATACAAACAACTATCAATTAATATGTAATTTGGACTTTTCATCAATTGCAACTACATCATAACAAAATGTACCAGTCACTTAGTATAGTAGAAGACAATATAGTGTTCCATTATTTTCTTGGACGGTTCTCAATCACCCATCACCGGTTTCTTTAGAAGTATCAATTGCCTACATCTAGCTGCGGCCCAAGTGCCAATTGACGCCTGTGAGCAGAGCTGTGGCTACAATAAGGCCATCTAGACAAATGAATACAGGTATTTGCATACCTTTGGCGGGATGCTCTGTGCTCTCTTATGCTGTACTGGGTGTTCTGGTTTTAGGTATTTGGACCAGAATCTTACAATTCCCACTGACTAAAGGGAGGCAGGTGATTTGAAACAGAGTCAGACTCTTCTCAGAAATGTGTTGCCTGTGGTTGGACAAACACAATGAAAATGGCGAAAGAACGATCACCTCCCTTGAAGCGCCATATTACATTTACTGGCCAATCACAGGCTGAGAGAGAAAAAATGGAATGCATTGAGTTATTCTGACTGCCCCTGTTCCTATGAAAGTCAAGAAGTGTCGTTCCTCACCTGAAGGACTCAGGGGTCACTTTTGAGGCATTTTGATTTTTCAGAGTTGAAAGAAAGGATTATTGTATTATTGTAATATTTTATTTATGTAAAAGTGTTTTTTTATTAATGATAGCGAGGTCTTCCAACATTACATTTCAAATATATTTTTATTTTATTGTCTTCCTCTTTCCTCTCAAAAACAGGGGAGGAGCACCCTCCCTCTCCTCTATGGACCAGTCTCTTCTGATATACATATATCTATTCTTCACTGTCTGTTATGGACCAGCACATTAACAGTAGAATTGATTACAATATTTGGAAGAACAGAAACCTAAAATTGTTGTATGATATTGAGTCTTGTCCTCAATGGCATAAGACAAAATGGGTTGTCATGACAGTTATGATTTAGTCATGTTTAGCAGACAAACTAAAGCACAGAAACTTCTGTTTATAAAGCTGGATGTTTATTGGAGCAATCGGGGTCACATGCCTTGCTTAAGGGTACAACAGCAGTGCCTACCTGAGAATCAAACCCTGGATCACTAAGTTTGACCTGCTGCAACATAACCATTACACTACACCACTGACATATGTTTGTCAGATTAAATAACATGTTTTATTGATGCATTTCAGGGTTGCAAATGAGACACAAGACTATGAAATATATACTGAGCTGTACCATTTTCAGGCAGCATGGTGGCTCAGTGGTTAGCACTGTGGCCTCACAGTTTCAGTGGGCAGGCACAATGGGCAGCAGTCCCTGTGTTGAGCTTGCATGTGTTTGTCTGGGTTTTGGAAGTGCTCATCTGTCCAGGGTGTCTCCCTGCCCCTTGCCCAATTCATGCTGGGATAAGCTACATCACCAGTCCCAGTTTTTCTGGTTAGTTTTTTGGGGGTTAGCTTAAATTACAGATTGAAGAACAAATGCCTTTAATTCCTAGGTTTTCTAGTTCTGTTCAGGTGCACATTGATTTGACAGTGGTGGCAAAAAGGGGTCTGTGGTCTGACAGTGAATGCACTAATGTCGGAGGGGTCCATATCAGTGATGGCATAGTCGACTACACTAGCCCTAAGAGCTGAGCAGTAAGTGAAGCTCCCTAAAGAGTCCCCTCTGATCCTGCCATTAAGCATGTACAGGCCTAAGGCTCCACAGAGACACACTAACTCCCTACTGTTTTTGTTCACAGCACAGTCAGGGCTGTTTCTCTGTGGTTCAGTTGGTGTTCAGGGGGTTGTGTGTGATATTCATGTCTTACATAAAAAAATTACATACACACCTTTAACATTTATAATATAATTTTATTGTAATAAAATAACGCATGATTACACAATAGTTCTTCAAATGAACCTGCTAAAAAGCCATATTGTTATATACAGGGTTGAACTTGTACTGAGGTAAACTGGAGACATCTGAAACTGTGTCTCTCTCCTACCTCTACTCCTACCGAGTGTATCTATGTACAAATCTGTGTGTTTCCACAGGCACATATGTTAAAAAAAACACATAAAATACTGTGTTTATGTGTGGGTGGAAGTGTCAACTGCAAACACAGTCTTTTTCTACTCTGTTTGCAGGTGTATCAGTGTGTTTGTGTGTAGCAGTTCTAGTGTGTGTGTATTAATATATCTGAGACTGTGAGTGTGTGTGCGTTCGTGCATGTATTTTACAGTGTGTGTGTGTGTGTGTGTAGCTATACAGGTGTGAGTATGTGTGCATTTGGGTTACAGCATGTTTTTATGGGTGAGTGTGTGAGCTGGAGTGGTACAAGTGTGTGTGTGTGAGTGTGTGAGAGAGAGTGTGTGTCAAAGTGTGTTGAGAGTGTGTGTGTGTGAGACTCTACTCTAGTTATCACAGGGACACTGAGGTGTTATACCCACACACTGTAAACCCAGCACAGAAGTTGTGTGTGTGTGTGCGTGCATGTATTTCACAGTGTATGGAGTGTGTGTGTGTGAGAGAGAGACTCTACTCCAGTTGGCACAGGGACACTGAGGTGTTTGATCTCCACACTCCAAACCCAGCACAGAGGGGTGTGTGTTCAGTGAAGTTGGCGTGGAATCTGTGCAGGAGGGTCAGTGTGTCAGACTCAGAGATGCTGTAGAAGGACAGAGTGCCGGCCGGACGGTCCACACACACTCCTACTCTGTACACACACACTCCTTCACCATCATCACACACTCCTACTCTGTGGTAGGGGGAGGGGGGGGCAGGTATGTGTGTTTTATTCTTATTGTGCCAGACATAGTATCTGTGTTTATAGCACTCCAGACTCCAGGAGTCTTTATTCCCTCCAAACAAACAGTCATCACCCCATCCTTTCCTGCTGATTCCTTTATATGTCACTGCTATATCAACCCCTCCCCCCTCAGTATCACTCCACTCAGCCTCCCAGTAACAGCAGCGTTCAGACAGACTCTCTCTGCACAAAACCTGGGGCCAGAAATCAAATCTCTCTGGATGATCAGGATATGGCTGCTCTCTCGCTGTGCGTGTCACCTTCCTGTTCCCCTCAGACAGAGACAGCTTTCTGTGCGCTGTGTTTGGATCCAGTGTGAGCTGACAGCCATCTGCAGACCAGAGACATTAATGAGATTATCATTATTAATATTCATCTCATAATGTGTGACTGAGTGTGTGTGAGAGAAAGAGAGAAACATGGTTGTGTGTGTATGTGTGTGCACCTCTGTGTGAGTGTGTTCATGTGTGTGTTTGGAGTATGTGGGGTTGTTTGTGTGTAGGTGTCTAAATCTGGGTGAATGTTTGTAAACACCATCTACAAACAAACAAAAACTGAACTCAATGACCATGAGAAACACACACACACACACACACACACAGTGCTGTATGTATGGACAGACTTTTGTCTGATCATGAAAAAGAGAATGGTGAAGAGAGGGGCTGGAAAAAAGAGTTGAAAATAGATGCGAAAGAAAGAGGGAGAGAGGGAGGAGAGGAAATGGAGGGAGTGAGTGTTCAGTGCTGACAGACTCACATTTCCTGGGTCCTGGTTTGTTCCTGCACTCTCCTCCATGGTCCACACTGTAGGAACAGCAGAACAGACAGTGACTGAGTGACACACAGTGTGGAAACTCTCTGTACTTACAGCAGTGTGTCTATGAGGTGCAGTGTGGAAAGTCTCTGTACTTACAGCAGTGTGTCTATGAGGTGCAGTGTGGAAACTCTCTGTACTTACAGCAGTGTGTCTATGAGGTGCAGTGTGGAAACTCTCTGTACTTACAGCAGTGTGTCTATGAGGTGCAGTGTGGAAACTCTCTGTACTTACAGCAGTGTGTCTATGAGGTGCAGTGTGGAAACTCTCTGTACTTACAGCAGTGTGTCTATGAGGTGCAGTGTGGAAACTCTCTGTACTTACAGCAGTGTGTCTATGAGGTGCAGTGTGGAAACTCTCTGTACTTACAGCAGTGTGTCTATGAGGTGCAGTGTGGAAACTCTCTGTACTTACAGCAGTGTAAGTGTGTCCAGTTTAGCAGCAGAGAGCGCTCTCACTCCTGAGTCTCCTGGGTGATTGTAGCTCAGATCCAGCTCTCTCAGGTGTGACGGGTTTGAACGCAGAGCTGAAGCCAGAGAATCACAACCTCTCTCTGTGACTCCACAGCCTGACAGCCTGCAGAGAGGAGACCAGCTCTGGTCAAACACACCTTACAGGATCTGAATGTAAAATAACAGGGCTGTGGAATTGGTGATTATCATTATCAAACACATAGCAGTGTGTTACACACCTTACAGAATCTGAATGTAAAATAACAGAGCTGTGGAATTAGTAGTATACACCTTGTTATCATTATTTTAATGAGTGGGACTGACTCATTTACTTCTTTGTTTTCTATAATTGAAGGTATGTAATTAATATTGTAATACTGAATGAATAATTTCCAAAGGTAACAATTCAGTATTTTATTCCCTTATGAACACTGAAATTGCCATTGGAAAAACACACATTTTAACGTCACAGAATGACTGTGCAAAGTGAACAGAAAGCTTTAGCCTGAGTCATTATTAATATTAGTGGGATATTTAGTCACATTTGAGCCCTTCATGAAAAAGGGGATTTGTGTTTGTTACTCACCCCAGTCTCTGCAGTTTACAGAGTGGGTCCTCCAGTCCAGCAGAGAGCGCTCTCACTCCTGAATCCTGTAGCTCGTTGTCTCTGAGCTCCAGATCTCTCAGCTCTGAGTGGGGAGAACGCAGGACTGAGACCAGATCATCACAGCAGCCCTCTGTGAGATTACAGCAACCCAGCCTGTGGAGAGAAAACACACACACGCACTATAAATACACACTGTTGGGATATAGTTTTTGAGAGCAGCACAGTGTTGAGAATGTGTATTAGAATTACTAAGGGATGTTGCAGCATCCAACCAAGGCCAAATGGCGCCTCCTGTTAACGACCTGTTATCTGCCGTCTGTAGAATGGAGGGTTCCCCATTACCATATATGAGCCATCACATGCTCATGTAATTCCCTTAAACTGTATAAATATTGACCACACAATGTAATCTTTGAACATTTTGCTCCATGCTTGTGTTCCTGCAGCCGGCTGTGTAAGTAAAGTATCTGTCTTCAACTGCGAACATGGGATCCGTCTCTTCATTAACAACATGGCTGTTTTACTCATGTTGAGAATTTTCTTATTTACTAACAAATGTATTTAGAAAACAAATGTGCACTGAACAACACCAACCCAGCCTGTGGAGAGAACATTCACACACACTGTAGATATATACCCTCCCAGCCTATGGAGAGAAAAAAAAAAAAACACACACACAATAAATATACACCATCCCAGCCTGTGGAGAAAACACACACACACACACTCTGTGTGTTCTGACTCAGTCATCTACATGCACTCAGATTTGCTTTCATACACATATTCATATTTAATGAAGCCTTTGTATTTATAACAAATTGTCTGTGTTGTTTTCACTTAAACATTGACTGTAGCCACTCTATTCATAGAACAAGGCCTTCAAAAACTGGTTAGATCCCCAAGACTAATTATCAATGACTGAATTGTTAAAAGGGTGTGGTAATTCCTATTGTTTTTCTATTATTATGGTAATATTAATACATTTATGGCTTAAGTCATTTTATGAGATTGATTACTTTTAATTGGTGCCTTGGGCTGGGACTGTTAAGATGAACATATTGTGTTGTCTGTTTGTTCTTGCACTGCATACACTTCACCTGCATTTAACTGGAGCCTTTGTGAGGAACAGCATTACTCATATTTTCTGCTTCCCATGTGATGAATAGCACATTTACTCGACATTTTGTGGTGCCCTCATGTGTGAGGATAGATTTTGGCAGAGTCAACATTTTGTGATAATATCATTTGGCTGTATTTAATGCCAAATTTTTTTTTTTTTTTGAAACAAAAATGCTACTCAATTTTGGAAAACAGGCAGAGAGTGGGGCCCCTGGGGAAGAAGGAGAGAGTGAGGCTCCTGACAAAACTAATGGGGCCCCTATCCAAGCAGCTTCAAACTTAAATCATTGCACTTCCCACATTGACCACTAGATGATGCACATGTTCTCAAACACCACAGTCAGCTGCAGTTGAATCCAGTAACAGCAAGCAAAGCTCACACTGTGATTGTGAATTCCCCTTGGTAACACATTGACAATTCCACACAAACTTGAAGAAAAGCATTGTTAATAATTATTGGTATTATTAATCACCCTTAATCATTCAAATCACCATAAGAGACACCTTTAATTGATGATGAACAATCATTATTTTTATCTCTGAATCATGAAAATAATTGTCCATTTGGTGATTTTACTGTCATACCAACATCTTCAGTACCTCTGAAATTTAATGGCATTATTAAATCGCCCTTAACCTAATTTGAACTGAATAATACATAGTCATGCTCTGTCTTGGCTCTCTCAAGGCAAGCCAGCCTTGCCCTCCTTTGCAAATGAGTAACTAGGGAGTGAGATTGTAAACCTGAAAGCTCAAAACAAACATCCTCCAAGATCTACAAACCTTTAGCAAAAAAGCTCTGCAGTACCTGGATGATTTGCATTCTGCCAAATCAGATCTCTGCTCCCACAGAGTGGAATTTTTCCAAAAGTGAACGCTCTGCAGTACTGCAGTCATATGACGCCCCTTTTCTTTCAGTGGTTAACGTCTCATCCTCACTCACCTCAATTCTGCAAGGAGCCACATATAACCAGGTTCACAGAAACACTTTGCATTCTGATCTGGGTCCAATATCCGGTCTAGCTGACCTCAGGTCCCACTCTACTTCACTAAGCAGTGTTTCAGTGGAAACCACATCAGACTATGTGCTGATATCTCACTCTTCACACAGTGAAAAGGGGAAAGGGGGGTCTACTTGTGACTCAGGCTGCTCTGAGCATCATTCTTCTACTTCCTCTAACCAAAACCTTTCAGTCTATTCAGGTCTTTAATCCTGCACCCTTCCAAAGGGGGGACCAGAAGATCTCAGCACGAATCTTCTGACAATCGAATGATTTATCCCCCTCCACACAGGGAACACAAACTGTGTTTCACTACAGTTACCTCTCACTAGGGATGGGTATCATTAAGATCTTACTGATACCTTACTGATGCTGTTGAACAGTTTGAGACAATATTGACACCATCATCAATACTTTTTATAATTTAGAGGGGAAAAACACAACTCTTCAGAACAGAACTGCCATTGATTTTATTGCCTATACTAATGGGATATGTGAAAACATTTTGTGCCAACTTTCCGTACTGTAATTTTTTATTCAAGAAATAGCATACATCGCAACAATCTGCGTGCCAATCACGATTAGATTTGTGAAAATTTAAGGTAAAATCTGACTGGCCCACTGTCACACTGACCTACACAACTACATGCCAGAGGAGGAAAATGCCTTCAGCTTGTTTGTTCACCCTAAAGTGCATTCACTATGACACAGAAACAGTAGAAAATCTGGCCTCATTTTATAAAAACATACAACATCACAAAAGATTGCAACCACAAAATATTAATGCAGGCAAGAAAATCTCTCTTCTTACATGACCTCGACCCCTGTATTCACACTCATGTTGTTTTGTCCTTAAGAAATAAACAATCAATGCATAAGATTAAAAGGGAAGCCCAGACCATTTGGGACACCCTGCGTATCGTGCTACAAATGAAAAACTGAGGTTGACCAGAAGGTCCAGAGCAAGTGCCAAGTCACTCCCTCAGAACCTTAGAGCCCCAAAAACACGTTGGGAAAACCTTCTGGCCAAAATTTTACTCTAGTTTTTTTTTCCTCAGTCCAATGACAGCAAAAAATTGGAGAGAAGATAATTCAGGTAGACCCACAGGTACAGACACAGATGGGGAAGGAAGCTCAGAATAGTTTGACAGTAGCTGCACTGCTTAGAAAGGAACATAAGTTACCATATGCTCATCAGGAAAAGGAAACCTGCAAACATAGTACCTCTCCTCCTCCATCACTCTCTTCTCTCTTTGTTCAACTCCACCTTAATGGTAATTTAGTCAGTTACTGTAGACTGTTAAACCCAGCCCAATCAGGCAACCACAGCTACAGGATGGTCTTTGCAGGTGCATTGGGCACATCCCTAGAGTGCTGCCCCATTCTTACATTTTTCACAACACCTCCTCATTGTGAGTAGCTGCTCACTCTACCCAGTGTCATGTATGTCAGTAATTAGCTGGACTTCAGGAAGTACCACTAATGTAAGACTGTTAACATATATCTCCTGGTTAGGATATCACACAAACTAGGATGACCTATAGAAATGAGATCATTATGTCTTCATTTCCATTTCTTGATACAGTCACCAGGATAAACAGTCTCTGTCAGAACAGCACAAGGGTACCTGGGGGTAACAGCCAGGAATCACCCTTCCACAGCAGCTCCTGTCTGAAGGGACTAAACAGTCCAGTCCAGTCTGGGCCAGACCAGACCTCAAACTGTAGTCAAAAGTTCATCTGATCCATAGGGCACCCCCCTCAGACTTCTCATGACTGGATCACTGACCACTCATACTCTACCTCACTAACACTCCTGACCACTTTAAGCATAAACCTCCCAGGTGCTGCTGTTTTCTTATTTTCCATTATATTTTATTGATTGAGTTTGTCAGTAGACATGCATGTACCTTAATAGTCAGTCCTTGACTGTAAGTAGTGTTCTCTTTTGATATATTATTCATGATTGGTTAAATGTTACACATAACTGCCCAGATGTCTACAGCTGTGTATGAACTGCCCAGATTTGCCAAACTGTCATAACCTGTCAAATGAACTTGAGAACCTGTGGAATGTTGAATGACTTTTGTGCTCTAAAGGAATACTGGCTTAAGCCACAACCTGAGACCAAAGGGGGGTGTAGGGACAATGGAACTACATTTCCACACACTCCACAGGAAACACCAGTGATGTTTATAGCACCACCCTAGCCTGACATCCTCAGTTACAGTAAGCCAATTCTGTAACCCCAGAAAAACACAATGGGCAATGAAAGTTATAGAACTAGGAAGAATTGTTCCATTGCTCCCTCTCTTACTCTCCCAGCTCTTACTCATAAGTTTATCCTCATGTGCAGAACACACACAGGAAAACTCACACACTCTCACACTGTAACTACTCTCAGTCCAACACAGAAAAATATGCTGACTGAGTCAATGAGTTGAAAGTAAATTTATAAGACTATAAACTTGTAAAAAGAATAGTCCACTGATTCAATATTCACCTAAACTAATGGTAAATTGGATGTTACATAGAGAATGTAGACAACATATAGAGAAGGTTCAGGATCAGGGTAAGAGGTCACCAGAGAGGGCAGGTAGGGGAACTCTCTGTCCCATCAAACTGTCCTGTAATCATGAGTGTTATTTTTGAAAATTAATTTAAGGTGAGAAAAATGGTAGCATTCACAAAAATAGTCATCAGGGAATGACAGAACAGCTATCTAATCAGGATCTAATCTCCCTCTCCCCATGTAAAGCTCTGCATATTATTAGAGCTTCAGTGCTGATGCGATCACCAAGAAAAGGGCACGCCACATCCAACAAACTATCTCCTACCTACATGCTGCAGGCTCTGCAGGTGTTCTAATGAGTAACTCCAGGATAGTTTAAGTAAACCTGTTCACTCACTCACTAAAATGCACGCACGCACGCACACACACTCCAGAAGAGGAAGGAGCCTGAGGGAGAGAGACAGGTGATAGCCCCCTGTGGTTGGGCATGTTTATCAAAAGATTCTACATTTGGGGGCATTTTAGGGTTTACCAACAGCAAAGAGGGTAATACCACGCCCAATTCCACTTTTACCTGGTAATCCCAAATGTACATCCATTTTGGCTTTCATAAGTGTTTCGTTTTAGTTTCTGAGTAAAGCTCTGCTCCTTGCCATGCTTGAAAAGCCTGTTATCTCTTTGGTCACTGATTCAGGGGTATTTACAAGGGGGTGGAGTCCATTTGTCCCTCTCAGGCCGTGTCTGGGTGCATGGCAAGGGGCCATAAAAGAAGGGTAAATAACCATAAAATGCATGTTGCCGTCTCGACATTAGTCTATGGATAGAACACACACATAATCCCACTTTCACACTGAACTTCAACACAAGATAATTCTGGTCAGGAACCACACAGCTGGCAACCCTAAGACGCATGGGGTTTTATTCTGCTTTACTTTGCTGTGATAGAGGAGTAAGAAGAGAGGGATGGGACCAATGTGGACAAAGGAAGGAAGGCTAGAGAGAGGAGAAGTTGGATTGAGAGAAGGAGCTGTTTAAGTTTTCTCTGTATGGAGCCATAAACATTCACTATTTACTAAAAGTCACAAAGTACACAGCAGTACTCACCCCAGTGTCTGTAGTTTACAGTTTGGACTCTTCAGTCCAGCACAGAGCACCTTCACTCCTGAATCTCCCAGGTTATTGTAGCTGAGGTCCAGCTCTCTCACGGGTGAGTTTGATGACTGGAGAGCTGAGGCCACAATTTCACAGGACTTCTCTGTAAGACCACAGCTGCTGAGTCTGAAAGAAAGAGGTGATGTGTTCATATTTAACACTTAATATTTTAAATGTAGTATTGATAGTGCTCACTGATAAAGAGTGATAATGAGGATTGTAAGATCTACAATGCTCTGACGAAGATGTCTGTGCTACACTCTCCAACTGCAGCACTTTACACCTGAGAATAAGATGTCCTGCTCAAGTCTGACAGTTCTACAGCTGTGCTTCTGACCCAAATAGCCCCTTTTCCTCTATTCAGTTCTGTCAGAATTTGGGGCTAATGGCCCAGCTACCTTTTCCACAGTCTTTTTCAGGCTAACTCTGGGCTTTAAGCCTCACTCATGGCCCTACTCATGCCCCTGAGCCAAGTGTGGACAGCAGGGCTAAGGATGGAGTTATCAGATCCTTTTATACTGTATTTCATTATTAAAGCAAATTCCAGCCTTTAGAGTGAATAGTGAGTTAGCTTGACAAGTTGTGATAAGTTTGTATTTCCTTCCAATGAGAGTAAAAAAGCAAACATTATCACACAGCTAAAGGTTAACAGGAGTAGTCACAGGAAGGCAAGGGGGTTTTAGCTCACATCTGATCAGCAGTGCAGCGGTGATCATTTTTCAATGACCTCTGATGAAACTTTTTGATAGTTATTGGTTTTATGAATTTTACCAAAAAATCCCAATGTAGGAACACCAGTGTCAAAACAGTGCACATCACTGAGCCATCAGCAGGAAACTAAAATCATTTTTTAATGTTGAACACGATGAAAGTGCTCAGATTCTCAAATATACATCCCTATGCCGTGTGCCAGAAAATTCTGTGTTACCCTATATGATTTGAAATATAATTTTACACAAAATGTTGTGATTGGGGTTAGATGCAAATAAATATTTTGGCTGTGCATCATTTTCCCATCTTTTGTTGTGTTTACTTGTCTTTGGTGTAACTGAATATAATGAACCTCTACGACAATAATACTCAGTTTTACAAGAAAACCAACACAGCCGTAGCATTAACCGGTTGCATAAAACCAGAAATGAAATAACACACAAAGCTGGATCCATTGGGGCCCTTATTCAGAACAGTTTTGCTGTATTTAAATGCTTTGGCTCCTCTCTAAGCTCTGCTGCAGTTACTAAATGAGTCCACTAGAGAGCGCTGTTATCCCTGCGACACATTCATGGCAAAACTATTGTGAGGATATAATAATGAAGTGCTGCGTTGCAGAGGTACCGCTAGCTTATGACAGTACGCGGTTTGTGTCGCTCAACTTCACAAGCCACTAATGGCATCCAAATTAAAGTTTCATCTGTCAAAGTCACCAATTTGGTGTAAACAGAACAGAACATTCAACATTTACCTTGTGGGTAGCCGAGCTAGTACCTCGCCAATAGAATAAGTTTGCTAGGTCGCTGGTACAGAGCCTCCCTCTCAATCTCTGGCAGAAAAAGCTTCTGTTGAGTCTCTTTTTGTGGCAGGAGAAGCAAGCTCCACTGCTTGTTTGAGCCAAATTGCCAATCAACTTGGCGGTTGGCGATGTCAGGTTTTAGTAAAAACCTTGCTTTGAGTTCATATACTTTGTGTACAGGTCTCGCTTCATAATCAAGTGTCCCACATTGAGTGATGAGGGGTTACCACAGAGTTAGAATTGTGAATCTATAGGGACTCAAAATGGCGCCGTCATGTCTGACTCTGGTAACTTTACAAAGTAAACTCAATCATAGATGGTCATATGAGACAGCAGTAAAGTAGGTTTGATTAATCATATTTAAATTCTTCATGTAATCAAATTAATGTTTCATACTGTAGCCAAGTCTTTAGCCTACCAGTTGTGTTGTAATCCATTTGACGAGAGACTTCCACCAAGTAGTCGAGTTTGCGCACTCCACTATTACTGGAGTGATCGCCTACAATGTCCGAGTGGAGCCTGCTGAACTGAGAGCTCCAACAAACTTTTCCTCGTCAAAAGAAAGAAGCCCGACATTCAAATCGGAAATGATGATTGAAAAATAGCTTACAATTGACGTGGATTCCAAAATATTTTTGGTAAAACAGGATACATATTCCTAGCTTGATAGTGTCACGGCCTCCCTGGGCTGATACTGCATGCCTGACCTTACTCTGGTTGTCTTTAAATTCGTCAATGCCAGCTATAAGGTTGCTGAGTTTAGTGGCATGCGGCTGATACACTCCGCTTGTTTAAATACAATAAGAAAGAAAAGAGGACTGGCGTTGCCTCTGCTGCTTGTACTCAACGCCGGAGCTTCTCATTCCTCGGCCAGCTCGCTCTTGTCACCGGGGACGGAAAGCCCGGTCTTGGAATTGCGAAGTCAACAGTTCGCTGTAATCCGTTTGTTCAGCGTTTTCTAAAAGATCCCGACAGCCTGGGCTGAGCGTCACGTTGTCGCACAATTTAGTTGGTTAAGGATGAACAAGGAAAAGAAAACCATGGGGAAAAAACAATATGCGAGTGGAGTTGACGAGTTTTGTGAGATCCGCTTCCAGGATTTACCAGACGCCGCCGAACTGCGTGTACAAACCTCACTGGAAATAGTGTCGATCCAACTCACTCACTTATCACTCTCTGGGTAACGGAGTCAAACCACTCTTTCGTTAATTAAACAATGTCAACCCTCGTAATCTAAAATGTATTATTTTAACAAAAAAATGTATAGCATCATAACAGGCTCATTTGGGACTAATAAGATCTCCTGGAATTCTTAAAGGGACAACATTAGATCTCAGTAAGAAATGGCCTGTCTGTAACAATTAGCTGGATCATCTGAAAACGTACTTGCACGAATTATAGGAGAATCTCACCAACAGTCAAAGGATGGTCGATGAATTATTGAAAGAATTCAATACTGAGCTGGACTTCTTTTAAAAAACATAAATGTAAGTTATTTTATCTATTCTCAACCCTGCAGGCCATTATGACTTAGCAGTTGTTATTACACATGGGCAGTGTTGGAATTATTTTTTATTTCCTTAGGAATATTTATGGTTAACAGCCAAAATAAGATAAATAATCATTTCCTAGATGCTATTCACAATGAATTCTGAGAAATCAATCCAAATCTGAACATTTAATTAGGTGGGGATTTTAAACTAGCTCTAAATTAATATGGATTTATGACCTTACAGGCCCCAACAAAACCGTAATCACACCTCCTTAACCAATGTGATGTCTGTGTTTGACCCAACCAGCATTTTAAGAGTCAGGAACCCTGATCAAATGGTTACTTGGAGTAATAAAACTGGCCCATCTAAATCTAGGATCAACCGATGGCTTATATCACATTCATTATGCCCTAACATTGTAAAAGTAGAGGTTGTTCCAACACCACTGTTGGACCAGAACACTATTGTAACAGCTTTAGTACTTATAATGTTCATCCAAAAAGGAGACGCTCTTACCGGAAACATAATACCTCTTTGTTTGGACTTGAGCCTACTAGATATCAAATTATAGCATGTATTAATTCTGTCTGGATAAAGCAAAGCAAGAAACATTATATGACCTTAACAGGGACCTTCTAAAATTTTAGATACAAAACCCGATCAATGAAACCAGGTTCTAAAAAAAGGGAGGAAAATGAATTGATAATAAATATTATTGCATTTTGAAGTACATACAATGTATATAAACCAGAAGAAAACTGAACTAAATTAGCTGATTTGAAAGGCAAGGTGAGTCAACAGTACATCTATAAAGCCAAAGGAGTTTCATAAGGACAAGCTCTAAATGGCTGGAAGAAGGTGAACATATTGTAATTACTTTTTAAAATTGGAACAACAACATCATGTTATTTTATTATGTTATTATATTATGTTGTTGTTCCAATTATCTGAACTAAATTTAAATGGCATCTTGATCAAAAAAAAAAAAAAAACATGGAAATGTCAAAGCTTGGCAAGTAATTTTACTAAACAGTATCTGGTCATTCAGGCAGGGTGTGAACTACAGGGGAGCCAGGGGGAGCTTGGCTCCTCTTAAAAAGATATGAGCTCCCCTGAAAACATGATCTGTGAAATTTTGGGGGGGTCTCTAAAATATTGACAATATGCTATTTTTGCCATGCATTTCTATTTTTCTGTATGTTCATCATCATGGATCATGCATAAATTTAGGCTATCATTGATGTATGATTTATGCATGAGGGTGATTCATCACAAATTCACTTTAATAAAGATACCAACATGCATGCTATTCTTACCATCACCATCAAAGCGTGGCGGCACAACATAATAAACTTCATTCACTTTAACTCAAAGATCAGAAAAAACAAACTCTCTTAGTCCCACTCAGTTTGCATGCCGAATCACCCTTATTCATTTCTCTGTCTTGTAGTCAGCATACAGATATGTAAAGAAGAAAACAAGGAAGCTTACTCACAAATTTAGCATTTACCAAAAAATCTAAGCCAATCGTCTCTGAAGAGCAACCAGAAGCAGAGGTGTCTTCTACCGCAAATGTTAGCTTGATGAAGCTTTAGAATATCGTACATCACTCTGCAGATGTATAGTAGTAGATATGTGTGCCCTGCTTTAGTTGCTCGTATCATGCTGTGAATTTTGGTTTCGATTCCCATGTGGAGGTTTGATGTGGTCATTAACTGATTATTATATATCAGATGGGCTGACAGAAAGTAACTAGGCCTACAAGTTCACACACTGCAATCAGGCTGTAATCTTTACACCTCCCAAATGGAAATACATGAGCACACAGAAGTCATCAACGAAGACCCCCTGCAGTCAATACGTGCAAAACAACAGCATGGATGATTCACACGGTTAGAGAAAAAAATAAGTAGTAAAATTAATTGTAAAATAATATGAAGCTAAATTTTGGCACCCAGCATCATCTTGGCTGCCTACATTCCAGAAGACAGTGCCATATGACTGCTTATAACTCATGGATAGCAAATCAGATTTATATCTGTCTCATGGAGACTCAGTTATGGGGCCAAGTGTAAATGGAATGTGTTTACACAGTCGGATATATTCAATCAGTCCAACATGCATGGTGACCAAGTGTAAAAGTCCTCCCTAAGTCTACTGAGTTCATGTTTGGTCCCTGAAATGTTGAGGGTGTGTTCAGAAAATGTAAAACTGGGAAAAGCCCTGGGCCAAATAGGATTATGGGAAAACTACTTCAAATATGTGCATTACAGCTTGTGACACAGAGGGCCACATATGTATCTGTAGGATTCCCTTAGTTAAATAAATACATTTTTAAAACTGCACTAGCACTATAATGTGGCTGAAGCAGGAATGTTTTATTAAGGTTTATCCATTTTGTTTTTCTTTTCATTTATACCCATTGTTGCCCTGAAGATATTAAATGTTTTAATGTCATGTGGGGGTCGTTTTGAATGATCAGCTGATGGCCAGACGTCAGCTGATGGTACCGGGAAAACCCGGTCAGCTGATCGGAGGAGGGAGGAAGCTCTGTCAGCTGACTAAACCGGGAGAGAAGGCGGCCCGGGTTTGAAGAGGAGAGGAGCGCGGAAGTGTGAGGGGGAAAAAAAGTGTGTGCGGTGGGGAGTCCAAGAGGGACCTGCCTAAAGCTTCCCAAAAACTCAGAGAAGGAGATATAACTGCGTAAAAGCACCCGAGCCACTGGACCCAATCAACAAAAACAATGGGGTGAACTTTTCCAGCTGACCGGTGAGACGAAACCTTTTTTTTCGCTTTCATTGCAGTCTTTTCATTCTTTGACGGATGACAGTTTTTCAGTCTTCCTGCTGAGGGAGATTATATTTTTTTGGCACTGTCGTCTAAGATTACTTGGGCCATTTTCTTTAGACTCTATTTCGTTGCGTTTTGGATGCGGGATTTGTTGGGATCACTTTCCACTGTTTGGAGATACTTCTGGAGATACTCGGAAACGCGCGGAGAACCACAAACTGAACGGGGTGTGAGTGTGGGTCTATGGGTGAGCATGTGCAAAAGCAAGTGCTGGCCAGCGTCATTTGTTGTTGTTTGTAAATACATTGATTGAATGTAACTATTGCCTTATTTGTTGTTATTTCTGGATAGTCCAACTGTCCGTTACTGCAAAGATACATTTTACGATGATGATGCACAGTAATTTAGTTTTAACCCGTAGTTAAACGGTAACATTCTGACCGACAGGGCAGATTGTTACAAGCTGTGTGGTATTTTCTCCTATGAGTTTAACCTATCCATAGAACAATAAGAGAGTACCCAAACTCTACAAGGAGTCAATCATTGTTACCCGTAGCAAAGAACAAAATCCCCAAAGAACTCAGTGACACTGACCTCTTTGGTCATGAAATCATTTGAGAGATTGGTCAAGTAAAAGCTACATAGCAAAGCGGAGGGTTCACTAGACCCAGTGCAATTTGCTATAAAGCTAATAGAGGTGTTGAGGACAGGTCTGCTTTTAACACAATTCAGCAACACCTACTGTCACTTTTTACACAATGCATTAACCTACTGTCACTTTTTACACAATACATTAACCTACTGTCACTTTTTAATGTTAATGTTGTAAACTGGATTGTGGAAAATGATCATCAAGTAAAATATATCAAGTAATGTTGTTATTATTACAATTATTTCATATTGTTTCTGGTTGCAACTAAGTGGCCAGTTAGTTATAAAAGTCAGAGTAATGTTTTAACCCTCAATCTGTGATGTTTGACCTCTATGATCAACACCTATCACAGAACTTTATTCTGAATTTATTTCTGCTGCTGGGCAAATATCATGCACGTAATGCAATTTTCTGTTATTCTGTAAGACAATAATTAAATATTTATGATATCCAACACATGAAAGTTGTAAAATGCAAAATTAAAAAAATATAAGATCTCTACAGTTTCCTGTATTGTCTATTTGAACACTATTCACTAATTCACAAGCAATAAAAAACTATTTTTTAAAACAATTTTTTAAAATGTGTAATTCCATAACTGTGAGATTTTTAGTTTCCCAGAGCGATCATTTCTGAAACTCCACAGAATCAATATGCTTTTGAGAGAGTGAGCAGCACCCTGGTGGTGAGTGTCTAAACACAGGTCAAATACATGAGCGTGTCATCAGCTAACACAACACAGAATATACCATCATTATCTCTACTGTGAGTCACAGTTTTAGAATAAGTGTCCTTTTTTCCAGAATAGCAAAAACCCTTTGATTATGCCTCGTGGAGAAAGATGTAATAATCTTGTAATGTTGGTTTTGCAAGCTGTGTTTGGAGTGTTCTTGAGTCTCCTGCAGATATAAACACTGTTCATCTCATGAGGACCTGGGGAGGAAGATGGCATCGCTGCCAAGTCCAACTCCACAACCATCGCCGAAAGAGCTGCAAGGAGCACCGGAAATCCAGCGGACATCAGAGGAGCTGTAATGCGAAATTTTATCCATCCAGGAAATTTGATCCAGCTGATGCAACAATGGGTTCAGCGGACATAGCGTCCATTGCTATCACAATGCAGGGATGATGTAATGTTTTGAAAGTTAGCAGATAGGAAATTAAATTGCTCTCAGTTTTGCAAGACCATACCTCAGAGGGATTTACACTACCTCATGAAGAGAGCAGAGTTAAATCATTTTAGTGCAGTTTTGAGAGTTTTACTATTAATGAGGATGTATTGAAGATGATGACAACTACACTGAAGCTGACATTTAATACGACTGTCTGACAAGTTAAGAAGTTGTGCCTGACAGCATTGCCTGTCCCCATTATCGCTAGCTTTCATTTTTCAAAGATCAAACCTACATACAGATGCCTTAAATACACATGAGAAGAGAACCAGTAGCTAATAACATCAAAAAAACAGTATCCATCTTTCAATGTCAAGACAAAAAACATAAAAAACCCCATTGGAAAGGCAGACAGAAATAATGTTTGTTTCAGAGAAACATAAAGCTATGAAAAATGCTAGCTAGTGAACACCACTGGATCATGGTGTATTTTCAATGGACAGAATGATTCTTTTCACTGTAATATTGGACTATTTGGCTTTCGTCATAAAGATGACCACAGGAAAGCGGGTCAGATCGCTGGATTTACTGTTTATGTTTGTGTAAGTAAATATGCACCCTGGCCAGCATTCAGGAGTGACCAGTAATTTGACTCATGAATTTGTACGCCCACCAGGTTAATCTTAAGTTTCACCACCATCGTTTGCTTGCCACTATAATTTCACCAAAGACTTTAATCACCAATACTTTCAAAGCATACCCCTTTGTAAAATATGTATTTTCCTTTTAGTTTTTTTATTTTTCAATGAAGACGCTATATCAGCTGTTCAGAACCCATTGTTGCATCAGGTCGGATCAAATTTCCCAGGTGGATCAAATTTGGCATGACAGAGCCAGTGGACAGAACAATAAGGATGGCACAACACCCCACCCATCCTCCACAGACAGAGACCAAAATACCCAGCATGACCTGTTTGGAGGTGAAGGTTCCAGGCCCCACTGACGTCTTTGAGGTTAGCTTTAAAATGCTAATGCCCTGGAGAGGTTCTGGAATATCTCATTCAGATTACAGTATTTTACCTTTGGTTTTTGACTTCTACACACACATAGGGGTATATGAAAATTGAACAGATACCTTCTGAAATATTATTCATTAACATTTTCTAAAGGTTCTTTTGGTCATAATATGGGTGAGCTATGTTCATGCACTTTATCCTCACACAATTATAAACTGTTTATGCAAATATCTGTGTCAATCATCTGCATTATGAATGATGTAACAGTACTCACTTGGCCTTCCTGCAGTTCCTCATGACTGGTACCAGTCTCTGCTGACCTGCTGCTGATGTGTTGTACATCTTCAAGTCAAACTCATCCAGGACCTCCTCTGACATCAGTAACACAAAGGCCAGAGCTGAGCACTGATTTGGTTCCAGCTCTTTATCAGAAAGTCTTCCTGATCTCAGGGAAGTCTGGATTTCCTCCACGAGAGAGGTGTCATTCAGTTCATTCAGACAGTGGAACAGATTGATGGTCCTCTCTGCTGAAGACTCTTCACTGATCTTCTGCTTAATGTACTGGACTGTTTCTTCAATGCTCTCTGATCTACTTCCTGTTTGTGTGAATAGTTTTCTGATGGAGTGTATGAGTGATTTGCTCCCTGTTTGAGTCACTAGGTCTGAAACAGATGACCTACTTCCTCTCTGCTTCAGTACGTCTCCTAAGAGAGTCTGAGTGGAGTCCAGTGAGAGGCCCAGAAGGAATCGGAGGAAAAGGTCCAGGTGTCCATTCTTACTCTGTAAGGCCTGATCCACTGCACTCCTGTGTACCTCAGACAGCTGCATTCTGTCACCCTCAGGTTTTGACTCTTCTGGTCTGAGTGCATTTCTGTTCTCATCTACACATGAATGAAACACAAACAAGGCAGCCAGAAACTCCTGAATGCTCAGATGCACAAAGCAGTAGACTTTCTCCTGATGCAACCCAGACTCCTCTTTAAAGATTTCTGTGCACACCCCAGAGTACACTGAAGCTTCACTGACATCAATGCCACTCTCTCTCAGGTCCTCTTCATAGAATATCAGATTGCCCTTTTGCAGCTGTAGAAAAGCCAGCTTCCCCAGTTTCAGGATCATTTCTGCATCTGATGCTGAGATCTGCTGTGGGTTTGTATCATTGGTGCCATGATACTTCTGATTCTTCACATTGGTCTGAATGAGCAGGAAGTGTGTGTACATTTCAGTCAGAGTTCTGGGCAGTTCTCCACTGTCTGCTTTACCCAACAATGTCTCCAGAACTGTAGCAGAAATCCAGCAGAAGACTGGAATGTGACACATGATGTAGAGACTCCTGGATGACTTTATGTGTGAGATAATTCTTCTGGCTAGGTTCTTCTTTCTGATTCTCTTCCTGAAGTACTCCTCCTTCTGTGGGTCATTGAACCCTCGTATCTCTGTCACCTGGTGGACACACTCAGGAGGAATCTGATTGGCTGCTGCTGGTCGGGAGGTGATCCAGAGGAGAGCAGAGGGAAGCAGATTCCCCTTAATGAGGTTGGTCAGCAGCACGTCCACTGATGCTGACTCTGTTACATTACAGCAGATCTCATTGTTCTGGAAATCTAGAGGAAGTCGACACTCATCCAGACCATCAAAGATGAACACAACTTTGACTTCATCATGTTCAACAGTTTCAATCTCTTTCAGCTGTGGAAAGTAGTGCTGGAGGAGTTGCATCAGACTGAATTCTCTCTCCTTCTTTAAGTTCAGGTCTCGGAAAGGAAGAGTGAAGATTAAATTAATCTCCTGATTGGCTTTTCCTTCTGCCCAGTCCAGAATGAACTTCTGCACAGAGACAGTTTTCCCAATGCCAGCGATGCCCTTTGTAAGCACAGTTCTGATGTGTTTCTCCTGTCCAGGTAAAGGTTTAAAGATGTCATTGCAGAGGATTGCAGTCTCCTGTGTGGTTTGTCTCTTGGATGCTGCCTCAATCTGTCTGACCTCATGTTCATTATTGACCCCCCCACCTCCTCCCTCTGTGATGTAGAGTTCTGTATAGATCTCATTGAGGAGGGTTGGGTGGCCCTGCTGTACCAAACCTTCAAATATGCATTCAAACTTCTTCTTCAGATCAGATTTCAGTGTCTGTTGGGCTCTTGTGAGTTTTTCTGAGAAGAGGAAATATGACAGATAATTTACTTATATTAAAAAAAACAATCAGTTGAAAACATTAGTATAAACTTTTCCCCTTGACACAATATTTTACACAAGTCTGTCACACAGTGTGCTACACATCACTCCAACAATCTGCACAAATGGTGAACAGAAATAGATTCTGTCTTGTTCATGAACACACGCCAGAGTAGGGGAACTTTAGAGCGTAAGGTCTTACCAACGTGAAATGAGATTAAGAGATTAAGTGAATCTATGAGATTAAGTGAACATGTACAGACAGATAATACTAGATCCATATATATATAAACCCATCATAGCAGTATAAATAATCAGGTATATCTGCTCTAAACTGTACAGGCAGCTTCACAACCTGGTGCAGACGGCCACTCAGTTTAGATGAAATTTCAGAATTTTTCTATATCTGTTAAGATCATACAATTCTCCTATCTTATTAACAGTAATAATATCATAAATTGGGTTTCATACTGATTGGCCAGTGCACAATCACTCCATCAAATTTAGCTTTTTTTCCACTTTGCTCTATGGGGTTCTCTTTCAGACATTAAACTGCTAAACTGATTCTGCCACAGCTTTTTAAATCTGCATTAATGAGCTTTTTCCAACATTTATATCCTTACATAAGGGGCCTGTGTGTTGCGCATCTCTCTCAGGGTCAGGTTTACTAAGGAATAGTCACAGCACAAACACATTCACTCTTTAGTGGCTTGTTTGCAGTTGCTAATACTGATATATTAATGACTGATTTACACAAAATAGTGTCTTACTCTTCTGCTCATCTCTCTCCAGTGAGTCAGTGAGATCCTTCTGCTTCATTTTCCTCAGGATGTGGAGTGTGATCTTCAGAGATATCTCACTGCCACAGGTCTCCAGCATCTTCTCAACTACATGCAGGGCCTCAAGGTCCTCCTGTTGTCTACCAGTGCATTCTGGGTAATCCTGACTCAGATGGCTCTGAAACTGTTTCAACTCCTCCTTCTTCAACTTCATCAGAGTGCGTTGGAGAGACTGAAATAAACACATGAAGAGGTGTGCTGTATAAGAGAGACTGAAATAAACACATGAAGAGGTGTGCTGTATCAGAGAGACTGAAATAAACACATGAAGAGGTGTGCTGTATCAGAGAGACTGAAATAAACACATGAAGAGGTGTGCTGTATCAGAGAGACTGAAATAAACACATGAAGAGGTGTGCTGTATCAGAGAGACTGAAATAAACACATGAAGAGGTGTGCTGTATCAGAGAGACTGAAATAAACACATGAAGAGGTGTGCTGTATCAGAGAGACTGAAATAAACACATGAAGAGGTGTGCTGTATCAGAGAGACTGAAATAAACACATGAAGAGGTGTGCTGTATCAGAGAGACTGAAATAAGCACATAAAGAGATGTGGAATTTTTTATGCCCCAGAAAAGGCTGAAGTAACATTTAAAATGCTTTTGATAAAAGGGATGAATCTGGTCCTGGATGATTGGCTGAAACCACATTCCAGCTCTGTGTTTATTCTTGTGTTGTGCTCCAAATGAGGAGTGTGTTCCCTAAACCTACACCCTGTGAGTGTGTTCCCTGCACCCTACACCCTGTGAGTGTGTTCCCTACACCCTACACCCTGTGAGTGTGTTCCCTGCACCCTACACCCTGTGAGAGTGTTCCCTGCACCCTACACCCTGTGAGTGTGTTCCTTACACCTTACACCCTGTGAGTGTGTTCCCTACACCCTATACCCTGTGAATGTGTTCCCTGCACCCTACAGCCTGTGAATCTGCACCCTACAGCCTGTGAATGTGTTCCCCGCACCCTTCACCCTGTGAATCTGCACCCTACAGCCTGTGAGTGTGTTCCCTGCACCCTACACCCTGTGCGTGTGTCCCTTGCACTCTAAACCCAGCGCGAGTAGAGAGTGTAGAAGGTGTGTCTTGTCTGTGATAGTGGTTTGCCATCTCTAAGTAATCGTCAAGGCCATAACCAGTAACAGTGGTCCTGCGTGGTTGAGTCCCATAACAGCTGTTACATTACCAATGTGGACTTTCTGCCATACACATTAACAGTGCTGCTGGGATTTTGAGTCCCATAAGAAACATGTGCCTACACTGTAATCTGTATGAGATTGTGATTCATTAAAATTAGGGGTTTTTAGCAGAGCACTTCCTTTGAATGTGTGCAATTACACCACATCAGAGTGAGAGGTTAGTCATTCTAATAGTTATGAGACTGAGAAGAGAGGTGAAATAAAGAGTATTCTCTGAGCCAAACCCCATGATGATTCATGTATAGATAATTTAAAGAGATATCACACCTTTTTTGTGGGGTTTACATCCACATACTGCTCTCTCCTCTCTGGACTCTTCTGTTCCAGACAGCTGGACTCTGCTGATTGCTGGACCCTGCAAAGAGGTTTGTGAGGAATCAGTGATCCGACAGAAAGAAACAGTGAATTAAGAAAAAAATACATAAGAAGAGTGCATTAAAATGTTTTAGAGAAGCTCAATCATTAGACCTCTGTCTTGTAAAAAACGGGTACACCCACGCAGGGGGTGGGGGGTTTGTGGGGCTGGGGTGTTTGGGGGTAGGTGGGTCACTCATACTTATATCAAACAGTGAACCTGTGGGTAAAACATACCTAACCATATAATTAACCAATGAAATAGCCTTTGAGGCATGACACAAAATTTGATAAATGTTCAAGAAATGTTCACTTCCTTATTATGAGACGAGATTACACATGCCTCTAATTTAACTGTATCTTCATGCACTAGATAACACGATTTAAACATTTCAAGAAACATCATCACCGATGCAATCTCTCTCAACAGCATGGGAAAAGACCCTAACACCAGAGTCTGGGTCCCTCATGTTAAAGGTTATCAAAATGACATCCCCAGTGTTTGATAACTGCTCTGTTTCATAATTGTAAAATTCTGTGTATAATGCTAATCATATTGCTTATATTAGAACCTTCACACTGTGACATTCTGGTCCTGTGGTTTAGGCAAAGCTTGTTCTTTGTTTTAAGATAAAGGTAGCTGAAGTTGAGGATATGTTACGCCTAACAGAGACATATGGACAGAGCCTTTTTTACAAACAAACCGTCCATATGGCAATTGTTGCAGAATGGGATTGGCTTTTTGTCCACTGAAGGCACCTGCTCACGTAAACACATCAAAGGCAGATCCCAAAACAGCCACATCAGCTAATTTTATCATTCCCATTATAAGGTGGTGTACAGTCTTAGTTCCTTCAACATTGTACATATCCTGCTGTGAGAACTGTTCCCTCTGCACAAAGCTCATGATAAAAAGCTTCTCTGAAGAAGCCTGGGTCTCCCCAACCTTATGGAAACTAAGGAGTGTATGGTGGAGGCAGTGACACTAACAAACCAGTTTTCCAGGAGCAAATGGTCCTAAAATGGCACCCTGTTTCACTGTGTGATATAACACAGAACCCTGCAGGCCATTAAGCTGTTGTACACCTTCTCTGGTGTGTGCAGGAGAGAGCCACCTGCCCCTGAGCAAGCCGATGCAGGGCTCCACATGCAGCAGGGCCTCTCTGAGGAGGGGCCTGTGTGCCGAGGTCTGGAGTGGCTGCAGCCAGACCCTGCTTAAATATTATAGGATGCTGTATGCTCTGCAGGGGAAAGGAGGTGGTGTTAGCAAAGCAGGAAAAACACATAGCCAGCTGGTGAACCATGTATGTTCCTTCTGTTTTCTCTAAAATAGAATGAAATAAATTGTTAAAGGGGGTGATGCAGTATCCTCAGTATTTAGCTACCCAGCAGCCAGTTCAGCTCACTGGTTTATCATTACAGATTTACCCACAGATTTCCACAAGAGGAAGGCTCTAAGACAGCTGGGTCATGGTGACCCTGTGTTCGTTAAATTAGAACAGCTTCCAGTTAACCTCATCCTCTTACTGCAGCTCTAACTCACAGCACACGGAGACAGAGCTTCCAGTTAACCTCATCCTCTTACTGCAGCTCTAACTCACAGCACATGGAGACAGAGCTTCCAGGTAACCTCATCCTCTTACTGTAGCTCTAACTCACAGCACATGGAAACAGAGCTTCCAGGTAACCTCATCCTCTTACTGCAGCTCTAACTCACAGCACATGGAGACAGAGCTTCCAGTTAACCTCATCCTCTTACTGTAGCTCTAACTCACAGCACATGGAGACAGAGCTTCCAGTTAACCTCATCCTCTTACTGCAGCTCTAACTCA
Organism: Albula glossodonta; assembly: GCA_019788955.1. Lineage (NCBI taxonomy): Eukaryota > Metazoa > Chordata > Actinopteri > Albuliformes > Albulidae > Albula > Albula glossodonta. The sequence continues at coordinate 91,184 of JAFBMS010000388.1, read as the reverse complement.
CAGCACATGGAGACAGAGCTTCCAGGTAACCTCATCCTCTTACTGCAGCTCTAACTCACAGCACATGGAGACAGAAATTCATGATCAACAGCCTAACAAAGTTTTCAGTCTTTTAATATGTGTAAAATTGAAACTCCACAACACATTCACTGAATTTTTGTCATGCAGTAAAACTCAGCTTTTTTAAGGCTTGAGCCTTGGACCCCCTGCCAGGCTCAGTGCAGCCTTCAACCCCCCCAGCTGTGCCCCTGCCCCACCTACACCAGACTGTGTCCAGTGAGAGTGAGGTACAGTGAAACAGTCGTGTAAATAATATACTGTTTCCTTACCTTGGATCAGGTGTGCATTCCCCTTTTAAGTGGATAGGGAGATCCATTGACCTGTCACTCTTCATCGATAAACAGCTGGGTACAGGTGACCCTGCTCTCTCCACCTGGATCCTGTGAACAAAACATGGAGACAGAGATTCCAGTTAACCTCATCCTCTTACTGTAGCTCTAACTCACAGCACATGGAGACAGAGCTTCCAGTTAAACTCATCCTCTTACTGCAGCTCTAACTCACAGCACATGAAGACAGAGCTTCCAGTTAACCTCATCCTCTTACTGCAGCTCTAACTCACAGCACATGGAGACAGAGCTTCCAGTTAACCTCATCCTCTTACTGCAGCTCTACCTCACAGCACATGGAGACAGACCTTCCAGTTAACCTCATCCTCTTACTGCAGCTCTAATTCACAGCACATGGAGACAGAGCTTCCAGTTAACCTCATCCTCTTACTGCAGCTCTAACGAACAGCACATGGAGACAGAGCTTCCAGTTAACCTCATCCTCTTACTGCAGCTCTAACTCACAGCACATGGAGACAAAGCTTCCAGTTAACCTCATCCTCTTACTGCAGCTCTAACTCACAGCACATGGAGACAGAGCTTCCAGTTAACCTCATCCTCTTACTGCAGCTCTAACTCACAGCACATGGAGACAGAGCTTCCAGTTAACCTCATCCTCTTACTGCAGCTCTAACTCACAGCACATGGAGTCAGAGCTTCCAGTTAACATCATCCTCTTACTGCAGCTCTAACTCACAGCACATGAAGAAAGAAATCCAACAGCCTAACAAAGTTTTCAGTCTTTTAATATGTGTAAAATTAAAACTCCACAACACATTCACTGAATTTTTGTCATGCAGTAAAACTCAGCTTTTTTAAGGCTTGAGCCTTGGACCCCCTGCCAGGCCCAGTGCAGCCTTCAACCCCCCCAGCTGTGCCCCTGCCCCACCTACACCAGACTGTGTCCAGTGAGAGTGAGGTACAGTGAAACAGTCGTGTAAATAATATACTGTTTCCTTACCTTGGATCAGCAGTGCATTCCCCTTTTAAGTGGATAGGGAGATCCATTGACCTGTCACTCTTCATCGATAAACAGCTGGGTACAGGTGACCCTGCTCTCTCCACCTGGATCCTGTGAACAAAACATGGAGACAGAGATTCCAGTTAACCTCCTCCTCTTACTGTAGCTCTAACTCACAGCACATGGAGACAGAGCTTCCAGTTAACCTAAGCCTCTTACTGCAGCTCTAACTCACAGAACAAGGAGATAGAGCTTCCAGTTAACCTCATCCTCTTACTGCAGCTCTAACTCACAGCACATGGAGACAGAGCTTCCAGTTAACCTCATCCTCTTACTGCAGCTCTAACTCACAGTACATGGAGACAGAGCTTCCAGTTAACTTCATCCTCTTACTCCAGCTCTCACTCACAGCACATGGAGACAGAACTTCCAGTTAATCTCATCCTCTTACTGCAGCTCTAACTCACAGCACATGGAGACAGAGCTTCCAGTTAACTTCATCCTCTTACTGCAGCTCTAACTCACAGCACATGGAGACAGAGCTTCAAGTTAACCTCATCCTCTTACTGCAGCTCTAACTCACAGCACATGGAGACAGAGCTTCAAGTTAACCTCATCCTCTTACTGCAGCTCTAACTCACAGCACATGGAGACAGAGCTTCAAGTTAACGTCCTGTCAAGCTGTCCAGTGAATCCAGTCTGTTTATTTACCTTGGATCAGCTGTGCATTCCCCCTGAAGTTGATAGGGCAACTCGTCTTCATTTATAATGAATTAATTAAAGTACAATCTGTTCCACATATTCATACCTCTTACTGTTAGGGCTGGAGGTTCCAGCGCTGGTCTCTGGCTCCCCAGGGTGACTCATTTTAGAGACAGCGCCCCCTGTCTCAGGAGACTGGAACATGCGTGACCAGAACTGACTATGAAACAGTTCTGACCCAGATCTAACAGACCTGTAAACACACAGGAATAGAAGTATGAACATTTGAGCCTCATTATCCACATTTCGTTTTTGTTCTAGAGCCCTCTGACATTTAACGGATCGTCTCTTAAAAATCGCAACGTTGCCATGAGCCCAAATTGAAGGGAAATGAAAGGGCTGTTCCCACATATCAACATCACTTGGACACAACTTTGTTCATCAAGCTGAGTGTTGTGGTTGAAAGGTTTTTGACATTTAAGATGGAAAATGTAATTAAAAATTAAAATAAAAAAGGGGTTGTGTATTTATCTCCGTATAACTTGGATACTATAACGTTTGAACACCTTGAGTAACATGGTTGGAAAGCTGTTGACATTTTAATCTGAGAACCAAAAACGCTCTCGACTGTTTCTAAATGTTCTAGACGCAGCCTATTTGGGAACTAAATGTTGCACTTAAGTAAAATGTTTAAGATAGGGTCGTACGGCTCCGAGTCAAAAGCCAAAGCGCCATGTTTAAATGATATGACGTGCACCCGTTTATGACCGGTTTTGCTAACATGCATCATTTTGCAATTTTTTAAAATGAAAATATTATTATAAGGGGTAGAAGATTCTCTTGCTACATGTAGCCTATAATATTCAGCATTCTATTGTTATTAGTTCATATTCCCCCTGAAAAGTCACATAAATTAAGGACATTTACTTCCGTTAAGTGAGCATCGTTCATCATAAATAAGTATACCAACTGGATGTACAATTCAATTCCGAGAAGCTAATTTCGCCTCGGACAATAGGATTTAAAATAGTTTGGCTATAGTCTATCGGATATTAGATGAGAAGATTGTCGATGAAAAGATTAGTTATCGGTACACAGTGATTCCACTCAACGACTCTACAAGCTGAAGCGGACGCTTCACATTTTTTACATTTGTCTAAATGAACCCCCAGCGATTTTATCCCGGCACACCACCCCCAAGGCAGAATAACCACCTGTTAAAGATACTTACGGCGTGAAATGTATTCCTTCTCATTTAATTATCATCTGTCCCCTTCTTTAAAATGGCGTTTCAGATTTTTAACTTTCACTTTTACTTAGACCGAGCTGAGGAACTGTTTCTTATTTACTTGCCAATTTTACATTATCTAGTCGAAAAAACGTTGAGCAAACCTTTATACTTCTGACCAAACACAAAAAAAAAACAACCTTTGCACCGACGCTCTCTGTCACACGCAGTACTTACTATGATATTTTATTCCACTTTATGCTTTTTCTCTCTCTCTTTACCTTACTCTTCTGTCTACGCACTTTATGCTTCTTCTCTCTCCCTCTCTCTCTACCTTACTCTTCTGTCTACGAAATGGCGCTTGAAAAGAAATGCTTTCACTTTCATCATTTGGACTGACTCGTTCGGAGTCCCTCGGTTTCGTGTCCTGACTGTAATCCCTGTAGTATCAGATTATCAAACAGCAACTACTGGATACGTCTGCTTTGAAGAATTAGATACATATAACGATATACATCAGGATATAAAAAGTTCAAACATCTTGTGGTTGCATAGTCTCATCTGCGTATGTTTTATGACCTTCTTAAAATTACACATAGCCTCTTCTTTCACTTCACTAATATAGCTTCCTCCTGCAAGCTGCAAACAGCATAATAACCAGAGCATTTCATATGAATGTGTGTGGCCTCCTCTAAAATACCCTGTTTCAAAGTCGTTGCTATTTAGTAGAAGTTGTTGATTACAATGACTTTTGGGGAAGCATGTTATGTTGGTTTATAACCAGACACTTATGCCCAATTCTTCAAAGCAGACTTATTGCAGACTACTTGTTATTACACACATGTATGTCACCAGCAGATATCCCCATCACAAGTGTTTTGAAACAGTTACTTGCTCCTAACAGTAAGCTGCCAACGCGTTTGGATACAGTGTTTCGAAACAGTCTTAATTGTCTCCAAGGGTCAGATGACTTGCAGTGTTTTGAAGCAGTCTTAATTGTTGTGAAGGAACCAGCTGTGCCAACGTTTCGAAACAATGATCCGTTCCAGTGCATTTTCCCCCGTGGCATATTTATCAATGAAATGCAATATCAGTTTTACCAACTGGAGAAAATTCAACATAGGGATTTATTTAGTTAATTCGCTAAATGCATACCGTAATTCAATTGGTGTGACGTTACACACTTTACACTGCGTAAAGGGACACAGCCTACAGCCTGGTTTTAAAGTGTCTCTTAAGAAAATAAGTGCCCCCATGACAACATGCCTGGCCCCCCTGTGTCCCCCTAAAGTACTTTTTAAAATGGGTACACTTTTATTGTAGAGCTGCGCGCAGCGCATTGATTCGCTCAGCCCCTCCTTGCTCCGCTCTCTCACAAACACATTGATAACGGACCCCTTGCTGACCTATACCTATGACAGAGCGGTCTGTCACATGTGCTCCATTACAGAATGCATCCTCGGGGCGCGCTGCACGCCTCCATCCTTGTTAACTAACGTTGGCTCGCCAGTCCAGGCCAGCTAGACTGGACTATGGACTCGGAGATCAGATAATTAGCTCGCTGGCTTTTGGAAAGCTCTACCTCCCGCAAACAGTATCAACTCTATTATGTATGTCCCAACTGACACGTATTAATTATTATTTTAATTCTATCTATAGCAACATGTTTTTATTCCTATTTAAACGTTCTCTGATAAAAAGTGTTGGCAATGGAGCACTGTATATTTTCCAGTTATTTGGCAAAGTGTAGTAATCGAGCACTCACTGTATGTGTTTTTCAGTGATTTGACACAAGGTGAAGCAATTTATTGTACTTGGCAATTACAACTGAATTTATTTCAAATTTCCAGGCCAACTGTTTTTAATTTCATCTAAAAATAATTCCAATCTTAATTTCATTTGTGAATTTATTCCTGTTTAGATTTATTTATTAGTTTTTTATGTTTAAAGAGAAATAAAGAAGTAGGCTTACCCTGTTGAAGCAGAGATGTCAGTTATTTCATAGCGGGCAATAAATTGTTAAACGGTTTCATTTCTTTATTCATTTACACGTTGTTTTTAACGTGTTTCTGTGCGATGTTCAGAAATCTCTCGTCAGGAGCAGTGGCGCCCCCTGAAGTTTTTCATAGAAGCACTGAAAATCTTCGGGTGGCACACTTAAAATAAAAACCATAACTGAATTTCAGGAATTCTATTATGCTGTTGTAGCACTAGCGTAGCCAGAAATGTTGGAGGGCCGTAACTAAAGCATACATTTACACCCATTGCAGACCCATCGTTTATTTTGCCTGCTTAGAACATTTATGCCATCACGTAACTGACACTACCTGTTTACCAACCTGCAAGACCCAAGTCAGAGCTTAAATCACAGAAGGCACTGCGGCCAATACACAGCTGAAAGGCCAGAGCACGCACACCAATAAAATAAGCACAGCAGCATTTACGCTGCACTTAATCAGAAAACCTGCATTACAGAAGACGTACATCGTAAAACAAAACTGTGAAATGACACCGCATCATTTATACTTTGTTCTTAGCATAATAGAAGCGAATGAGGTCCACACTCTCCATGCTTGAACCCGGACACGAACGTGCCTCACATCCTAATATCCTACACATGCCGTGAAACATCTCAGGGCTACTGTCAAATCTGTCAGTGTGTTACGGTGGATACCGCAGGCAGGCAGGTTATGTAGATAACAGGGATCACCACTACGTTCACAATTGGATGTAGCGGTTCAAGATGAATGGGTGGGCAAGGATAATATTTAGGCAGCCGTGGCCCACACTGGCCCACCCGTGCCCAAGCCAGTGTGTTGTAGTACATAGGATGGTTGAAAACTATGTCAATATGAGAGTTGAGGAATCACATACTGATATACTGTACATTGGTTTCTTATTTTAAGCGTATTATGCATATGTGACTCGCGAGGGGGGGCAGTTGGGGGGCAGCGATTGTATCAGGGTGGCCGTGGACCACTTTATCTTAAGAACGATAGTGAAGCAGCCCATGGGTGCTGAATGGCAGCACCTCTGCAGTACATCACCCTTCTCTTATACTATTTTGTGTGACGTTTTTGTGAATAAGAATGCCTTTGTTGTAATTTTCTTGTAAGAGGAAGACTAATTTTTTTGGGATATAAATTTCTTTTCTGAGGAATAATACTGTATTTTTAACAAATCTATGATTTACCATTTGTTATTTTTATGATTGATTATCATAGTTAATCATTATTTTAAATAATCAATTACTAATATAATACTACTAATCATCATCACCCATCATCGATCATTATCCACACATGACCAAAGCACGCCATATGAAGATATGTAAATGGTGGAGCTTCACATGTGAATTGAATAATGACAAAGGATACTCATGTTGAGATTAGAAACATGATGGTTACTTGTATCACCTCACATTTTTGTTTTCCATTTGAAAATGGAAAAAGTTCAAAGTAGCCATACAGAAAATATGCTCTCACTTTTTGATAGATTCCCTTGTGTAGAGCCTCCCTTGTGTAGAGCCTCTGAGTGGCTACGGGTCCTGAGGGCGGGGGTTCGATTCCCTGGCCATTCCTGATTATGGCCAGAGGCGTGGCAACGCCTCGCCGGGGGTTCGATACGGGGTAGGTAGGTTGGCCTAAAAATCTCACTTTGGTTTATCGCAACAGCACCCACCTCAGGCTGCTTTAGTGCCTGCGGCACCACAAACTGATTGTATGCTGACTACATCTTCCTCCGACGTCATAGGCAGTGTGCAACTGGTGGTGCAGCCGCAATGTGAGATTGTTGACACGTGATTTGGAGGAGTCATGTGCATGACCTCTCCTCCCATAGCTGTCAGGGGCGGGCTGCTGCGGTGAGATCAACCAGTTCCGTTGAACATTCGGGTTGGGAAAAAGGGGGAAAAATCAGGGATTCAAATAAAAAAAAAAAAAAAAGATTCCATTGTGTATCCACTGCATGTGCAAATACAAAATTATTGAAGTTGAAATGAGCTTTCCCTCTGTGACATCACAATAGCTACAGGGGTTGGGTGTGCATTTCGTTAAAGGGAGGAGGCTGCGTTCCAATACGCAAATTCGTCTCCTCCTTCCCTCCTTTCCTCCGTGCCCCGGAAACTGATTGCATGTCCTCCTTCCCTCCACTGTTCCAAAACGAAATCTTGCTTCCTCCTTTCCTCCTTTCTCATCTCCTCCTTTCCTCCAAATGAAGGAAACATCGATGTATCCTACCACGGAAGACTTTTCACATTTCTGGGTAACATCATTGTGCTCATGACCAGTCAGATTAAAAGACCATCCCACTGAATATTTCACCATGGAAAAGTTCTAAAATATGACAAGGGATTTAGCAACACTTAAGTAAAATTGCCAGAACAGAAAACAGTAACTGGGTAATTTACATTAATGGGAAACCTTCTGTTTTGCGTTTTCAAACATATCCGAATTGACGCGATATATTCACGTTTTTGAGATAGGAATGGTAATTCCTATCTCAAAAACCAATGTAAAATTGAGCGAGTTTATGTTGTGGTAAGTTTATTTATTCCTTGTACAAATGTTTATGTTACATCATGAGCAAAATGCGAGAAACTGACATTCATATTTTAACATATTTTAATGCATGAAAAGGGCTGGCAGCGTGAAAGAAGTGAGATTGGCTTTGGTATCCTCAGAGTCAGACGAAATTATTACTTCATCAGTAGCCGACGTCGACTTAGCTGTTCCAATTTTCGATTCATCTCCTCCTTTCCTCCACTTGTTTCCTCCACTCCTTTCCTCCACATATTTCCGGCATATTTCCGGGGCAGGAAAGGACGGGAGGAAACGAATGGAGAAAAGGAGGAGACGAGAAAAAGTATTGGAGCGCAGCCATTATGTGTAAAATTCTGTGACTCACGCATGTGCAGAGCAGGTGCATTCTGTTGGACAATAGCATACATTTTAGCACCACTAGTAGTGTCTGGTGCAAAAACTGATTTACTAGTTAAGTTTCTCCCTTTTCGGTTTAATGCTCTCCTTGTTTCGAGGTCAATTATGCTTGCTCATAGTGTTTATTTGTGCGTTGTTGTGTGTTGCTGTTTACTTCAATAATGAACATGTTTTTTGACATATAAATATTAACACACAAGATGAGTTACATGCATTTTGTGTGTACAAACTTATATTTGAAATATGTAGTGTGTTAATGCAGCAATATTGATGTACTCACTTCTGCTAGAATACTGTCTATGTGTAGGCTATATGTCATTTTTGTTGTAATAGTGTGAGAACTTGCAGCAGAAGTAACGTTTCTAACATACTAATGTTAATTATCCATTTTAGATCTGTGGTTGTATGTGAACATTTATATAGCACCCGATTGTTAATGGAGGCACGATTTATTGTATGTATTTTCTGTTTGCAGAAACCACATCAGCACCAACTATATTTCAGAGCCAGCAACATATCTGTAGATTTTATTCAGCAGTTGCAATTCTTTCAGACTGAATGATTAGGCCAGTTAGTGTACGGCCAGCTCAGTGGCATTCAACAATATCTCACGTATTAACTATGTACCATAAATACATATAACTACGTAACAATTTAGATTAAACAATACAATATTCTAACAGTCAAACAGAAGTGTTCTGCTTTACTGTGAGAAAGTGGGTGGCCCTTTGTGATGCTAACAGTTGGCTACATGTTCATCACAGCAGTCAAACACGATTGTACACGAATACTAAAGTGCACCATTCGGACACTCAAACATGTTTTGCTTGATTGTTGCTTTCCTCTGATGTTTCTACAGAATTTTCAGTTTCTTACCAATTTCAGTTGCACCAAAGCCACCAAATTCAACACTTATGTACATCAGCTCTTGTTTTGTGACTCTATTGTTACCCCATATCAGTTTCTGTTACCCTGAATAGCTGGCTTGCTGTTGAGCTATATTTAACATGAAAGCTCTTGCAATATCTGTAGCCAACCAATTCATTTTGCTGTAATGACACCGCATTTGAGGAAAAGTTTGAGGTATCTACTCACAAGTCTGAAGGAAGTAACTTTCCAAGAAAATAGTGGAATACAATATTGTTTTCTATGATAGTAAGTCACTGGTAAATTTTGGTATGAATAGTTGCAATCCATGAAAAGTCCAAATGACATATTAATTGATAGTTGTTTGCATTTTAAGAACATTCCAATTGTGACATCATAGAGGCTGAAATACTGAAAATTCTAAACCACTTCAACATATTACTGTTGCTGGGAAACAAAATTGTGAATTCTTTCCAATTCTGAACAAGCAACAATTTATGACTTAGTTATTCTTGCTTATCCAATGGCATTAAAACACATTCCAGCATTGTGCTCATATAACAATTCACTTTAAAGCCATTCTGGAATGTAGAATCAATACTGACACATACATTTTAGATGACCAAATGCATAAATAAAGAAAAATAAAAAGAATTCACCTTTTGTAATATGCATTGAGGAATATGGAATCACATGTATTGGTTTAAATCAGGAGGGCCCTTAGTTTAGTACTTTGAAAGGACAACAAATTCAGCTCAAGGAAGATTCTCTGAGGGTGGTTTCTTTATGAATGGTATTAAGACCTACAGAGGAGGCTGGTCCATAGAGGTAATGGAGGTCATTAATTTAAAAAACACACTTTTACATTCGTAAAAACCTCTTGGGTACAATAATCCTTTGTTTCAACTCAAAAATTTAAACCCTCAATAACAACCCCCAAGTCCCTCAGGTGAGGAACAACACTGCCTGTCCTCCGTAGGGGGCGGAAGCACTCAGATTAACTCAATGCATTTTATTTTTTCTTCTCTCTGTCAGGGTGCAGTATGAACTCAGATGCAGACAGAATAAAAATAAACTGAAGTTTATTGCCACAAGTCTAAAAGTAGGGTCAGAAAACAGGCACAGGGTCAAAACCAGGAAATCACTGCAACCAGGGCTAAAACACAATTCAAAGACATAGTCAGAAAAACAAGCAAAGTGGTAACCAGACAGACACAGCAAACAAGGCAAGAACACAATCCAAAAACAGAAAATGGGCGGGCGGGCGGGCGGGCGGGCGGGCGGGCGGGCGGGCGGGCAGGCAGGCGGGCAGGCAGGCAGGCGGGCAGGGAACCAAAGGCTTGTAGCATAACTATCAAACAAAACAGACACAAACTCACACAGAACAATGCCAGAGCAGGGTTTAAGTACACAGACTAACAAGCAAACGAGACACAGGTGAACAACAGGGCAGGTGAAACAAATGAGTAATCAACTGGGCAGGGAACAAGGGAGGTGGGGCCAACACAGGGGGAGGCGGGGCCAACACAGGGGAGTGAAAACAAAAGCACATGGACAGGTGGTGAAACTGACACTCTCAGCCTGTGATTGGCCAGAAAACGTTTCATGGGAGGTGGCCCTCCCTTCCTGATTGACATCGCACAACCACAGATGCGGCTTTCTTGAGAAGAGCACCGACTCTGTTTCAAATCACCCACCTTTTTTTTGTCAATTTGAATCAAATGACTAAGCTGATCATAGATGCTTCAACAAGCTGTGAAAAACACACTTGTCATTTTGTCCAGTGCTGACAGGAAAGAAAAAAGAGACCTTCACATAAGAAACTGACAATAGTTTTAATTAAAATGTTGCATTGTTTGAGGTAGTTTACCATTGTGCTCCAGATTTTCTTAAATTGTCTTTAACTTTGAACTTTAACTTTAACCATTCTACATCAAGACATAAGAAGTGAATTACGTCCATAGGTATTATTGTATGTTTTCTTCTGGATGCATTCAGAAATCTGTGAGTAGTTTGAATACGAGCATTTGCACATCGTTAATAACTTAAAATGATAAGGCGGAGTGGAAAATTGGTTATTGTTTACTAGTTCACGGGGAAAAAATGGACACTGGAGACTGCCATGGCATGGTTAGTTTTGTGGGTGGTGGAAGAGGAATGGACAGGCAAGGGAATGTTGTGGAATGAGGCTCTGGTAAACACAAGCTCCATAAGTATTTATTTACAGGAAGCAGAAAGGTATTACAGAATGACTATATGGAGAGCTGAGGAGAAAAAGACTGAACAAGCATTTGACAGCAACGATAACTCTACTGAGGGTGAATATTTGGATGCGTTATTTTGCAAAAACTCTTTAATTTTATGATTAAATACAACTTAATGCAAATCTCATAACTTATATTTTTACAGGCTAATAATTCTTGGGAAACAATCCAATGTATTTTAAAGACCCATGCAACAAATATTTTTTTTTCTTTTTTGCAAAAATATTGCTGTTTTGTAAACCTTATTTGTCTTTGACACTCTGCTGCTTTGCCCTCCTCTGCTCAGCTGCTGTCCTCCCCAATTTTTGAGTCTCCAACCACCTCTGATTTATATGTAGTATATTTGTCTGTGAAACCACTCAGTCTATAGCAGTTCCATTCAAACTGTCACACAAGCTGCCTTTACATACAGGGACCACAGGAGGGAGCACCACTATTGCACCTGATGTAATAACACTGTAATAACAGAGTTTAAGCTAAAGTTTGGCATCAAATCCTGATCTATTTTTCCATGCAAATATAAGTGGACATTCAAATTGGGAAAAACTAAACACAAAATATATGTTGTTTAAAAAGTAATATGAAACAGAGAGAACAGCACAGCTGCCCTTCATTTAATGTCATAAATGCACAGAGTTGACAGTGTTACCAAATACACTGTCCATTACTCATTATATTACCATGTGTTTCTCTCACCCTACACTGAAAGGCACTCCTGAGCAGGAACACATCAGATCAGAGCTTGATTATTCCCCTCTCAGAATTACCCAGTTTATATGAAACTGAGTTATTACCAATCAGGATAATGTTCAGATCACATCCAGTTAATTTAGCATGTTTATGTAGGAAAGCAGCAAAAGCCTCATTCACTGCAGTGCAGAAACAGCAATGGCTGCAGAAGCCAGACCTGACTGGTAATTTAATACAATGGGAATCAATCACAATATGCATTACTTGTCAGTGCAGTAGTGATAGAGGATAACTAACTTATAACTAACTTAACCCATAGCATTAACATTATGCAAAACCCGAGGTTTCTTCATTCAATTTCACCTGCTCAAAAGCCAATGCTGTGTCTATAGTTAGTGGAGGGGTGTATGAAAAAAGAATATGATGGCAAAATGTTAGTTTGGATAGTGATCCTATTGTCCAGACACTGTTACACCAGTGTTAAACTGCTCTGTCTGTGTCACAGCCCATAAGCCCTAGTCTGCCTCCACAGCACTGCTGGGCTACAAGTGCCTGCTGTACCCAGGAAGACCATTTGCATAGAGAAGACACTTTGCATTGGCAGCACATGCTTCAGTGCTCTGGGAGTGTTTATAGTCCTGTGAGTTTAACACTTGATGACTGAGAGCTGTCCTTCATGGCAACAGAACCCACAGCAACAATGACTTTTATCAGCATCTTCATTTGGGCACTCGCTTTCTGCATTCAGGGTAACATTCCTAAAACATATTCAAATTGTTATACTGTCTTCAATTTTAATGGAAGTATAAAAAGTAAATGTATTTGAAAAATATAAAATAACTGTCTGGGCAAGAATGTGACATTCTAATGTTACAATGGATGATGAAGTATTGATATTTTTTATTCTTCCCTTCAGAATCCACAGGACAGGTGACTGTGACTCAGACTCCTGCTGGTAAATCTGCTCTCATAGGAGACACTGTCACCCTGAGCTGTAGAACCAGCACTGCTGTGTATGTCTATAGTGGTAAGCACTGCCTAGCCTGGTTCCAGCAGAAACCTGGAGAAGCTCCTAAACTCCTGATCTATGCTGCAACATCACGTAACTCAGGGATTCCTGATCGATTCAGTGGCAGTGGATCTGGGACTGACTTCACTCTGACCATCAGTGGAGTCCAGGCTGAAGATGCAGGAGATTACTACTGTCAGAGTTACCACTGGATCAGCAGTAGTGATGTGTTCACACAGTGATAGAGAGCCGTACAAAAACCTCCCTCAGTCAGACTGCACAGAGACTGCACTGCTGCAGCTGGGACCTACTGCAGGTGCTGAGGGGGGAGGCACTGACCCGGGACACTGAGGGGTTCTGCTCCAGCACACTGAGCTTCAGTGGTTCAGTTTTAAATTAGAAATGTTCTCACAAGGAATACAATATTTGAGCATTTTCATGTCTGTACATCCAAAAGTATCAAAGCCCAGTAGATGAATAATTATGGTTTTATGAAAAAAAAAATTAAAAAATAAGTACAGAAAACTAGCAACTGGATAACATGCATGAAGCAGTTTTCTGCATTCACTCTCAATAAAAGCTTGAACATGAACTTAACACAATTACTCCCATTCACAATTAATACCATCATATCAAATGTTATTTTTTGGGTAGGTTTCCATAACAGGAAACTTCTTTTACATTTTCAATGACAGAAAGTATGGACATGAATTAAGGAATAACTTAGAAACAGCTTAAATCTGTTCGAGACTGAACCAGTCAGGATCTGTCGTGTTGAACTGGATTGGACAGCGGTGCTGTTTCCATCAACAGCTTCACACCTGAGCTGACTCTTCCTCACCCTTACAGCTGTTACTGTATTATCCTCAACAATACTACGGTCACTTGGGTGCCACCTCAGTCCCTTGTGTTGAATACAGTGTGAAAGTGAGGCACTATCGGCCCCTCCATTGGACTGATGTGTGTTCTACAGAGGTGTTTCATAATCATTATTATGGTGTCTCTGTGCTTCTTCTCAAATAGAGACCATATAACCCCTCTTATATCACAGTAGGGTGGCTCCCCCTTGTGGTGTGGAAAATCATCAAGTCTAAGTACAGTACAAAATCGTTGCTGTCCTGACTAGTTATTTATCAGTATGTGGCCCAGACTGATGTTATTAAATACATATTGGTTTGTCTGAATCACACAGCAGAATGTTGTAATCTTAGCATCAAATGGCCCTTGTTTGATGAGGTCAGCACAAACAGTCTTTAAACAGATAACCATATGGAATAACACATACCCTTTGCTCATGGTAATCTGCAGCTATTCACATCATATGCATGATTTGATAGTGAGCGCTGTAGCGTGGGTGCTCTCTTACTCCGTAACCAAATGCATTTATTTGGATCTGGTGCTGATCAGGACATCCTAAGACAGAGGAGAGAGACTCATGTGTGCTGGCAGGTAGAGGCATCCTTGATTCCATGGTGATGGCCAGGAGCCACGTGAGCACAGAGCCTTGGTAGACTCTCAGCCTCTGTCCCCACATCATCTCCTCCAGCAGAGGCATAAGCAGAGGAACTGCTGTGTGGAGACAATTCAACAGACTCAGCAAGAGCCTGAGAACGAGGTGAACAGTCAGAGGCTGGCTGCTCATTAAGTGGAGCCAAGCAGACTGGGTGAACTAGAGCTCTAACTCAGAGCTAGACCTACATAAATCAGACTCAAGGTAAATGTTAGCAGTGTGAGGTGAGAAGTGTCTGAGAGTCTTTCTACTCTGATTGCTAAAACTCTTGGAGAAATTAATAGTTTGTCAATCTAACATGGTCTACTCATTTGAACAGCATGGCCATATATTTAAAGTTAAATGTACATAAAAGCAGTACATTATAATTTTCATTCATAACATCTTGATCTGCTCTGATCTATGTCTCTTGGTATGAAGTACAGAAAGCATATCTGTGATACCATCTCTGATCAAAAACTTCAGTATCTACTTACAGGTCTGAAGGATGAAACTCTCCAAGAACATAGTGGTGGATCACAATATTGTCTTCTACCATACTAAGCAACTGGTAAATTTTGGTAAGATATAGTTGCAAACAATGACAAATCCAAATGACATTAATTGATAGCTGTTTGCATTTTAAGAACATTCATATTGTGACATCATAGAGGCTGAAATACTGAAAATTCTAAACCACTTGTACATACTACTGTTGCTTGGATACAGAATGATGTGAATTCTGTTTACAGTGCTGAACAGCCAAGAGTTTTATAAGAGTACCAACAACCGTCTGACACAGGCCTCCTCTATGATGTTAAAACACATTACAGCACAGTCATCTTTATAATGGTACAGTACTGTATATGATTTAATTTCTAAGCCAAATGAGGCCATTTTTGAAAGACAAATTGGATGTGTTATTTAGGCTGTTTTAAAATAAAAGTGTTCATATGGGCTGTTTTGAAATATATATTACATATGAATAAAACGTAAAAAGCTCTTGAACTAATTTAGAAGGAAGTAACATAATCTGACACTTCATTTTCATTGCTCATTTGCGTACATTATATCATTTTATGATGAAATATTACTTAACTCATACGTTATAACTTGCATTTTTACAAAGCCAACACAAGTTGATAAAAGGACATCAAAGTGTATGGGACTTGTTATTAATTCCTCTTTGTAGTTCTCATAGACTACTGCAGCTCCCGCCTTGCTGGCGTTCCAGCATCTTCCATCAGACCCTTGCAGCTCATCCAGAGCACTGCTGCTCGTCTGGTCTTCAACCTTCAAGCACAGACTGAAGACTTACCTCTCTCCTCCTGGTGTTTTTCCCAAGTGAACGAGAACACTCGACACATTGAAAATGTCTCACCTTCATGTTGTTTGTGCACATAATGAGGCTCAGAGGAGGAGGAGGAGCAGGAGGAGGAGGAAGAGGAGGAGGAGGTGATGGGCAAATACCAGAAAAAATATGTTTGCCATGATACTGGATTATGAATCACATGTAACTTTTTTTAAATATTTTTTTTAAGTATTACACCTGATGGGCCACTTTTCACCAGCCTAACAGTTTACCTCAGGTAATAAGATAAAATGTTCGGCTCATGTAAAAAGGTAAAATGTACATTAAAATTAATAATGAATGACATTGTAAGTGACAAGCAATTGATATTTTAATTATAGATTAAAATCATTACATTCAGTACATTCAGATTTTACATGAGAGATGAATGGATTTAATAAGTTAATTATGAATGAATAAATACATTGAACACATTATAAATACACGTTATAACCTTTGAACACAGATTTGTACAAATATGTGCATAAATACATGACTAAATAGGCATAAGAACTATATTACAATGAACACTTAAAAAGAATTAAACACGTAATTTACAATATTATCCTCTTAAAGGCTGCGTTTAGAGGGCAGTACTTGGGCTTAAATCCCAACACCCCTGTCCTGCGCCTCCACATGGGGGAAGGGGACCTGAGGAAAGACTTTGGCCTATCAAGGCAAACAGTGAAAGCCTTGGTCCACGCTCTGGGCTACGAAAAGGAGCATGGACGGGGGAAAGCCCTGGAGGTTGCCATGTATTTATATCGGCTGGCTGGTGCCACTTCCTATCGTGTGAGGTCAGAGGCCTTTGATGTCCCCAGAATAACGACCCACGATGTTATCCACCGTGTGGCTGAGCACATCATGGGGATATTGGGAAGGGTGGTCCGTTTCCCCTCAGAATTTGAGCTGGAGGAGATTGGTGCAGGCTTTGCCCCAGCCTGGCTGGCTCCCCTGCCTTCCATCGTGTGGCTGGCAGCATCGACGGAAGCCGCATCCGTTTAAAACCACCTGCCTTGAACAAGGAAGACCGCCTCAACAGGAAGCTGTTTCAATCCATTCAGCTCCAGGTGATCTGTGATCACAAAGGCCGCTTCCTCGATGTCTTCACAGGCCTGCCTGGTGCTGTCCATGAAGCACGGGTCCTGTAGTGGAGCTCGGTTTATGTGGAGCAGCTCCACCCACCTCCAGGATGGAGCATCATTGGGGATGGAGGCTATCCCTGCCTATCAGCACCCACGTCTCTTCTCCTCTCTCTCCACAGTCTCTCTCTTCTCCTCTCTCTCCACTTTCTCTTTCTCCTCTCCTCTCTCTCTCTCTCCCTTTTCTCCTCCCTCTCCAGCCATTCTCCCTCCCTCTGGTTCGCTCTCTCTCTCTCTCTCTCTCTCCAGTGCCTCTCTGTCTCTCTCTGTCTCTCCTGGTACATCCTCTCCCTCTCCTCATCCCTCTCTGCACACTCTGCTCCCACTCTGGCAGTAGGTGAGGTAGACTGGTCTGATGTATACTTGCAACATTTTCCAAATCAGTATATCATCCAGGTATCTCTGGTGGACTGGAATTTTCATTTTGTTCGCACACAGCATACTACATACTACATTTTAGCCAAAATCAGTACACACTTGTAGTACAGTACGTGGTTTCTAATATGGCCAACCATTTAGAAAACCCTAGCCACCCCCTACCACCTAAAACACCCTCGCCACTACTTATAATACAATAGCAGGATAAATTGCTGCCTACGTTCAATATGGGGTAGGCCGGCCTAACTCTCCTGCTGGCCTCATCATAATAGCGCTCTCCTTGTCATGCTTGGGTGCCTGCGGCAGCACGAACCGACTGTACGCTGACTACGTCTTCCTCCAATGTCTTCCTCCAACGTCATAGGCAGTGTGCAGTTGGTGGTGCAGCCGCAACATGAAAAGAAGCGAGAGCGTTGTCACGTGAATCGAAGGAGTCACGTACTCGACTTCTCCTGCGGTGAGGTCAAGAAGTTATGTTGAATGTTATGTTGCTATGTGGTTGATATGGCGTTGCTATGGTGTTCTAGGTAGTTGCTAAGGTGATGCTAGACGCTAGCTATGATATTCTAAGTGGTTGCTAAGGTGTTTCGAGATGGTTGCTATGGTGGTTTAGGTGGTTGCTAGGGAGTTGTGAGGTGGTTTCTATGGTTTTCAAAGTTGTTGCCTAGCAACACCCTAAAAACCACTTAGAACACCATAGCAACCTCCTAGCAACACCCAAGCAACCACCTAAAACACCATAGAAACTGCCTAGAAAAACCTTTGCTATGGCATTCTAAATGGTTGTTGTTATGTCGTTAGGCAGTTGCTATGGCATGATAGGTGGTTACTAATGTGTTGCTATGTCGTTGATATGGCGTTGCAATTGTGTTCTATGTAGTTGCTATGGTGTTGCTAGACACTAGCTATGATATTCTAAGTGGTTGCTTAGGTGTTTCTAGATGGTTGCTATGGTGCTTTAGGTGGTTGCTATGGAGTTAAAGTTGTTGCCTAGCCACACCCTAAAAACCACTTAGAACACCATAACAACCTCCTAGCAACACCCTAGCAACTACCTTAAACACTATAGCAACTGCCTAGAAAAACCTTTGCAATGGCATTCTAAATGGTTGTTATGATGTTGTTAGGCAGTTGCTATGGCATGATAGGTGGTGACTAATGTGTTGCTTTGTGTTTGATATGGCGTTGCTATGGTGATCTATGTAGTTGCTAGGGTGTTGCTAGATGCTAGCTATGATATTCTAAGTGGTTGCTAAGGTGTTTCTAGATGGTTGCTATGGTGTTTTAGGTGGTTGCTAGGGTGTTGCTAGGTGGTTTCTATGGTGTTTAAAGTTGTTGCCGAGCAACACCCTAAAAGCCACTTAGAACACCATAGAAACCTCCTAGCAACACCCTAGCAACCACCTTAAAAACCATACCAACCGCCTAGAAAAACCTTTGCAATGGCATTCTAAATGGTTGTTATGATGTTGTTAGGCAGTTGCTATGGCATGATAGATGGTTACTAATGTGTTGCTGTGCGGTTGATATGGCGTTGCAATGGTGATCTATGTAGTTGCTATGGTGTTGCTAGACGCTAGCTATGATATTCTAAGTGGTTGCTAAGGTGTTTCTAGATGGTTGCTATGGTGTTTTAGGTGGTTGCTAGGGTGTTGCTAGGTGGTTTCTATGGTTTTCAAAGTTGTTGCCTAGCAACACCCTAAAAACCACTTAGAACACCATAGCAACCTCCTAGCAACACCATAGCAACCACCTTTAACACCATACCAACCGCCTAGAAAAACCTTTGCAATGGCATTCTAAATGGTTGTTATGATGTTGTTAGGCAGTTGCTATGGCATGATAGGTGGTTACTAATGTGTTGCTATGTGGTTGATATGGCGTTGCTAAAGTGTTCTACGTAGTTGTTTTGGTGTTGCTAGACACTAGCTATTATATTCTAAGTGGTTGCTATGGTGTTTTAGGTGGTTGCTATGGTGTTGCTCGGTGGTTTCTATGGTGTTCAAAGTTGTTGCCTAGCCACACCCTAAAAACCACTTAGAACACCATAACAACCTCCTAGCAACACCATAGCAACCCCCAAGAAACACCTTTGCAGTGGCGTTCTATGTGGTTCTAAGGATATTGCTGGGCAGTTTCTATGGCATGAAAGTTGGTTACTAAGGTTTTCTTACATGGTTGCGATGGTTTTGCTATGTTAGCTTTGGTATTCTAAGTTACTACAAGTAGCAGAATGACAATATATTAATACAGGTATGGTGAAGCACAACAAGATTGACCAGTAATTTTATTACTGCAGTTATGCCCTGTGGATAATTATACATTCACAATGATGATGATATAATAATCATAAATATAGTGATATAATAATAAACATACATCCTTTATAAACAAATACCAGTATCATTACCAACAGCAAGAATAAGAATCATAACGATAATTTTCATCATCATAATCATCATCATCATCATCATCATCATCATCATCATCATCATCATCATCCAGTAAACCTTTACCTGATTTATGCTACTTACCCATGCTGTAGCTTACCCACTAAATGAACCATGACCACACTTATGCACTGCTCACTTTTACCTTGCAGTGAATGCTCATCATAGTCTATCATATTTGTCTTTCTGTGGGGTGGACCTGTTTTACACCTCATCATACAGCACCACACATGACAATGCATAAATACATACAATCTCATTACACAGTGGACAGTGCAATCACATGCAAACTCAAAGTTTCTTCTGAAACTCTAAATGTAGTTTTATTTGTACTCCTTTTGCTTGGGAACTTACAGTCTGTTGTACCTGCATAGTATATCCAATGTTTGCACCTAACTGGATTCAGGAGACCCAGGCAAACATGCTCTTACTTTTATACAAATATGCAGTAAAACCTAAAAGTTGTTCTATTTGGATTAATGAACTGAAATCAATAAAAATACATTGCCATTCCATAAAGTAAACATCTTTACAAGAAAAATTCTACCTCATAAGAGTACCCTTTCTTGAAATGATGTAGAATTCAAAAGTAAGATCAAAGAGATATGTACACACATATTCATGTAATTTGGCAAATATTTCATCCTGTGAGATTTGAAATGTTGACTCTGTTAGACAGATTCTGGGTCTCTTTGAGTGGAAACACTTGCCTGTAGCATCATTGAGATATTCACGTTTGTCAGGATAAGCCACCACAGGGCCAATGGGAGGAAGTGGTCACGCACAATGGGCCAATGGGAGCAGGTGGTCACACACAATGGGCCAATGGGAGGAGGTGGTCACACACAATGGGCCAATGGGAGGAGGTGGTCACACACACTAAACCAATGGGAGAAGGTGGTTACACATAGTGGGCCAATGGGAGGAGGTGGTCAAACGCAATAGGCCAATGGGAGAAGGTGGACAAACAAAACAGGCCAATGGGAGGAGGTAGTCACAAACAACAAAACAATGGGAGGATGTGTTCACACACAACAGGCAAATGGCAGTGGTCACAGTCAGCATGCCAATGGTAGTAGGTGGTCACACACAGCGGGCCAATGGCAGTAGGTGGTCACACACAATGGGCCAATGGGAGGAGGTGGTCAAACACAATGGGCTAATGGGAGGAGGTGGTCAAACACAATGGGCCAATGGGAGGAGGTGGTCAAACACAATGGGCAAATCACTTTAAAATCACTTAAGATGGATTATTCTGGAACACTCTGAAAGGAAAAATCTCCATTTGGCATCATAGAGACAGTGGCTGGGCTACAAGTGCCTGCTGTACCCAGGAAGACCATTTGCATAGAGAAGACACTTTGCATTGGCAGCTCATGCTTCAGTGCTCTGAGAGTGTTTATAGTCCTGTGAGTTTAACACTTGATGACTGAGAGCTGTCCTTCATGGCAACAGAACCCACAGCAACAATGACTTTTATCACCATCTTCATCTGGGCACTCGCTTTCTGCATTCAAGGTAAGAGCTGGAAGCATTCACAAACACATATTATAATTGTCAATTAAAAAGTTATATAAATTCATGAAATAATACATATTGCTGAATATAGGACTTATGAGGTTTTTTTTCCTTCTCTTCAGAATGCACAGGACAGGTGACTGTGACTCAGACTCCTGCTAGTCAATCTGCCTCCATAGGAGACACTGTCACCCTGAGCTGTAAAACCAGCCCTGCTGTTACCTTCTACAGTGGTTATCATTACATGCACTGGTATCAGCAGAGTCCTGGAGAAGCTCCTAAACTCCTGATCTACTATGCAAATCGGCGTAGCTCAGGGATTCCCGATCGATTCAGTGGCAGTGGATCTGGGACTGACTTCACTCTGACCATCAGTGGAGTCCAGACTGAAGATGCAGGAGATTACTACTGTCAGAGTTTACACTCCATCAGTGGCTGGGTGTTCACACAGTGATAGAGAGCCGTACAAAAACCTCCCTCAATCAGACTGCACAGAGACTGCACTGCTGCAGCTGGGACCTACTGCAGGTGCTGAGGGGGGAGGCACTGACCCGGGACACTGAGGGGTTCTGCTCCAGTGGTTCAGTTATCTCTTCCAGAAGCTCTCAAACCTAATACAATGTTTGAGAATTTTCATGTCTGTACATCCAACAGTTTCAAAGCCCCATGGATGAACAATTATGGTTATATGAAATACCTATTTTTTTTTAATAAGTACATTTATATCAGAGGAGGCTGGTCCAGAGACGTAAGGGAGGATGTTTAACCCTTATATATGAGAGGAAAGAGGAAGACTGAAATTAAAGATACATGTGTAATGGAATATTGGAAGCTGTTATTATAATAACCTATTTTTATTGTTACCTTGCTGTTATTAGTAAAAAAACACTTTTACATGAATAAATGAACCATTAAGGCTAGTTAGTTCGTCATTTTATTGACACAAAGTGATAAAACATTTGGGTCCAAACAATAAAAAATCATACATAAAATAAACCCATAAGTTAAAAAAGGTAATGAAACCAGCAACACAAAGTCCCATCACTCAGTCCATAGAATACTGCTGGTGCTCCAATAACTCAAGGCAAGCATGTAACATAACTAAAGTTCTGTTATCAGTGTCCACAAAGAGTGAGCTCAGTTCAGTGGAGTCATGCCCATATTTCACACGGATATCCTGTGTGTGAGGGCACACCAGTACATGTTCTTCATTCTGTATGCCAGTCTTGCAGCAACACACGTGTTGTTCAGGTGGTGTACGGCTCCACCTTCCCATTTCCACTGGCAGTCAGAGGACAGCCGGAACCGTGTGAAGCTTGTTCTCAAGTGGTCTTCAATATACCAGTGTATGGCTGGGATAAAGTGGATGGACGGATACATCTGGGTTGATGTATTGGTAGGTCTTGTTTCTTGTTCCTTCTTTATATTGCAGTTTCTTAAACATGTCCATATGGTCACTCTCAATAGGATGTTGTTTCTCCATTATCTCAGATAAATGTGAGTTCATAACTTGGTTCTCTTTTCTGGTTATTTCAAACACAAGCCATAAGGGGTCATCAAGCATGCCATGATGCTCCTTCACCTCGGTCAAAAACCTGGCTTGCTTTTCTCTCACTAAAGTCTGCACTGAAGGAAGTCCTGCCTCCAAGAGCCAGGTTAGGTTCAGTGTCGCATACCTCACCCCAAGTAGAGATTTCACTCCAGTCATATAGAGAGTTTCAACAGGTTTTAAGGGCACTTTTAACCGAGCCTCACACCCATACAAGACAGCTGATGAGAAAGCAGCCTCAAATACCTTTAACACAAAATGGGGCATCATAGTTGGTTGATAAGAAGATGATTCATTTGTTTAAATGCTTTGTTTTCTCTTTTAGAGTGAGGTTCGGGAATTTCAATCAGCAGTGAAGATAGCTCCAAGATATGTATAACTGTTACAACGCCTCACCATAAATGAACCAAGCTGAATAGGCTGCCTGCCTTCATTAGATCTCAATTGTTTTACCTTCATTACCAAGAATTCCATATTCATTACATTCCACATCATATTCCTCCAAGTATTTCAGTTTCTCAATCAGCATTAGAACATGGAGTCATTTCAAGAATCCATCGTCTCCACGTTGTTGTTTAAACTTTCTGATCAACAGGTCAACAAACATCACAAACAGGAAGCAGGATGTGGGGGATCCTTGCCTCACCCGATGGACGATGTTATTGCTGTAGTGTCCAGGATACTTGTTGTTACACTGTACATTGACATCAGAACCTAAATCATAGTGACTCCACACCCCAAGCGTTTTAAAATTGTGAACAGTTTTCCTCATGGAACCCGGTCATAGCTTTGGAGAAGTCTATAACAGCAGTGTGCAGCTGAACCTTCTTTCTGATACAATAGTCCATTATAAGCCTAAGTGCCACAATGTGTTCAATGCAGCCTCTTTTAGGTTGGGCTCCTGCCTGCTCCCAGAATGGCTCATACCAGCCCATCAGTCTATTGATCAGCACATAATCACACAACTTTGCTGCACTGTTGATCACACTTATCCCCCGGTAATCATCTCAATCAGGGGCATTACCTTTCTTTAATAACACGATCAATCTAGCAGGGCCCCAGCTCATTGGATAGCCAGTCACAAAGATGAGATTTATATGCGTGCATAAAAATATTACCCAGTCGCCGGGCAGAAATTTGAACACGCCTGGGCTTACCCCATCAGGGCCTGCTCCATTTCCCCACTTTAGCTGGTGGTCGATCACATGTTGAGTCTCTGCTGTTGTGATGGGGTCATCTAGCAGTGGCATATTCACATTATAGCCCCCCATATGCAGTGGGTTTTCTCCCTCACCAGCAGGGAGGTTCAGCAGCTTCTCCATATGTTCTTTGAAGTCAGCTTCAGAAGGCATCTCTTGGTGAGGAGTTGAGGAAAACCCCCCCTTTCCAATCAATGGCCTGCCACAACATTTTAGCATCACTGCACCCCAATATACGCTGCCAATGGGGTGAAAGTGCTTCCTGATTCTGGGGCAGGCTGCGGGGTCTAAGAGCTCACTAGTTGGCTCTGGGCTGCACAGTTATACAATAAATCTGCAAACCACACAGCCATATCATCCAGGTTTTGGTCACAGCTAATGATGGGTGCTTCCAGTGAACTTATGTTGAAAGAAAATTGATCTGCATCTATATTGTGGTGTACAGCGCCTATAAGGCACTGGTTTCCTGCAATGTGGGTTGCCAGAGTGAGTCATAATAGAATGCATACACAAATCCTGAGCACTGTAACAAAACCTTTGCATTAATCGTTTCTTCAGGGAACACGAGTTCTATAGACAATGGGGCGTGATCGGATGGCATGTCAGTGTTTTGGTTCACTTCAAAGCTTCTAACACAATTAATATAACAAGCAGAGATTAGACAGTAATCCACTACAGAAATCTTTTTTTTTTCTCTTGTGATAGGTTAGGGAACTAGGCAAGGAGTTGTCAAGACGCTGTGTTCAAGTTTTTCACAACCAATAGATTATTGCACACCTGAATAATACTCTTTCCACTGGTGTTTACTGTTTCATCAACAGGCTTGTAGTGCATGTTATTGTTACCTTCAAGCAGCTCATTCACCTTATCTCCACACATCGTGTTCATGAGACCAACTACCACATAGCCAAAGTTGTTGTTCTGGGCTCTGGCCTGGATCTCAGAAAAACTTACATTAGAGAAAAAAGGGGAATCAGATGGTGGTATGTAGCAGTGGTCTCCAAACTAAGGCCCGTGGGCCGGATACGGCCCGCCTCCACATTTGGCCCGGCCCCATGAACAATACCAGAGACGCATTATGATTTTTTTTTCAGTCTGGCCACGCGAATCCTAGACTAGCCCCTGTCAAATAAAACGGAATAATGGCAAACAGGGTAGGTAAGAGAAAAATTGATTCAGAATGTAGAGTATTTAACCTGCAGTGGTCAAACGATTATTTTTTTGTTCAGTGCAAAGAAAAGGCTGTTTGTCTCATCTGTCAAGAGGCGGTGGCGGTATTCAGAGAATACAATCTTCGCTGACACTATGAATCCCGTCACAAAGAGTATGATAACTTGCAGGGCCAAATGCGAGCAGCCAAGCTCTCAAAGCTTAAAAATGGACTATTAGCTCAGCAGAATACATTTGTACGCCAAGCTCAGCTGAACCAGTCATCTGTTCAGGCCAGCTTTCGGGTTGCTCAACTGATAGCAAGCAGCAGTAAACCTTTCACTGATGGAGAGTTTGTCAAGAAATGTTTGAATGCTGTCGCGGAAGAGGTGTGTCCCGTGAAGAAAGATGTCTTTAATGCCATGAGTCTGTAAGCGAGTACAATCACCAGATGCATTGAAGAAATCGGGGGTAATGTATATGCCCAGCTGCAGCAGAAGACGAAAGAATTTGACTTTTTTTCATTAGCACTGGATGAGAGCACGGACGTGCAAGACACAGCGCAGCTGCTCATTTTTATTCGCAAAAAGAAACAGAAACAGCTCAACCGAAAGTTAATGTTCAATGGACTTTTTTTCTGTGAAGATCCCAGAGAGGGTTATTTGGTTATTGTTTATGTCATAAATAGTGCTATTATTTATTTCCTGACTTTTTTTCTGTGAAGATCCCGGAAAGGGTTATTAAAATTTGGTTATGTGTGGCTTTCTGGAAAACAATAAATGTTTACGTTTAGGCACCCCTGCGATCGTCACACTTTTTCTGTTATAAACTGACCCCGGCCCTCCATCAGAGAAGGGAAAAGTTATGTGGCCCTCACAGGAAAAAGTTTCGGGACCCCTGATATAACCCCTCTTATATCACAGTAGGATGGCTCCCCCTTGTGGTGTGGAAAATCATCAAATCTAAGTACAGTACAAAATCGTTGCTGTCCTGACTAGTTATTTATCAGTATGTGGCCCAGACTGATATTATTAAATACATATTTGTTTGTCTGAATCATACAACAGAATGCTGTAATCTTAGCATCAAATGGCCATCATTTGATGAGGTCAGCACAAACAGTCTTTAAACAGATAACCATATGGAATAACACATACCCTTTGCTCATGATAATCTGCAACTATTCACATCATATGCATGATTTGATAGTGAGCGCTGTAGCGTGGGCGCTCTCTTACTGCGTAACCAAATGCATTTATTTGGAGCTGGTGCTGATCAGGACATCCTAAGACAGAGGAGAGAGACTCATGTGTGCTGGCAGGTAGAGGCATCCTTGATTCCATGGTGATGGCCAGGAGCCACGTGAGCACAGAGCCTTGGTAGACTCTCAGCCTCTGTCCCCACATCATCTCCTCCAGCAGAGGCATAAGCAGAGGAACTGCTGTGTGGAGACAATTCAACAGACTCAGCAAGAGCCTGAGAACGAGGTGAACAGTCAGAGGCTGGCTGCTCATTAAGTGGAGCCAAGCAGACTGGGTGAACTAGAGCTCTAACTCAGAGCTAGACCTACATAAATCAGACTCAAGGTAAATGTTAGCAGTGTGAGGTGAGAAGTGTCTGAGAGTTTTTCTACTCTGACTGCTAAAACTCTTGGAGAAATTAATAGTTTGTCAATCTAACATGGTCTACTCATTTGAGCAGCATGCCCATATATTTAAAGTTAAATGTACATAAAAGCAGTACATTATAATTTTCATTCATAACATCTTGATCTGCTCTGATCTATGTCTCTGGGTATGAAGTACAGAAAACATATCTGTGATACCATCTCTGATCAAAAACTTCAGTATCTACTTACAGGTCTGAAGGATGAAACTCTCCAAGAACATAGTGGTGGAACACAATATTGTCTTCTACCATACTAAGCAACTGGTAAATTTTGGTAAGATATAGTTTGAAACAATGACAAATCCAAATGACATATTAATTGATAGCTGTTTGCATTTTAAGAACATTCATATTGTGACATCATAGAGGCAGAAATACTGAAAATTCTAAACCACTTGTAAATACTACTGTTGCTTGGATACAGAATGATGTGAATTCTGTTTACAGTGCTGAACAACCAAGAGTTTTATAAGAGTACCAACAACCGTCTCACACAGGCCTCCTCTATGATGTTAAAACACATTCCAGCACAGTCATCTTTATAATGGTACAGTACTGTATATGATTTAATTTCTAAGCCAAAGGAGGCCATTTTTGAAAGACAAATTGGATGTGTTATTTAGGCTGTTTTAAAATAAAAGTGTTCATATGGGCTGTTTTGAAATATATATTACATATGAATAAAACGTAAAAAGCTCTTGAACTAATTTAGAAGGAAGTAACATAATCTGACACTTCATTTTCATTGCTCATTTGCGTACATTATATCATTTTATGATGAAATATTACTTAACTCATACGTTATAACTTGCATTTTTACAAAGCCAACACAAGTTGATAAAAGGACATCAAAGTGTATGGGACTTGTTATTAATTCCTCTTTGTAGTTCTCATAGACTACTGCAGCTCCCGCCTTGCTGGCGTTCCAGCATCTTCCATCAGACCCTTGCAGCTCATCCAGAGCACTGCTGCTCGTCTGGTCTTCAACCTTCAAGCACAGACTGAAGACTTACCTCTCTCCTCCTGGTGTTTTTCCCAAGTGAACGAGAACACTCGACACATTGAAAATGTCTCACCTTCATGTTGTTTGAGCACATAATGAGGTATGTAGGAGGAGGAGGAGGAGGTTATGGGCAAATATCAGAAAAAATATGTTTGTCATGATACTGGATTATGAATCACATGTAACTTTTTTTAAATATTTTTTTAAGTATTACACCTGATGGGCCACTTTTCATCAGCCTAACAGTTTACCTCAGGTAATAAGGTAAAATGTTCGGCTCATGTAAAAAGGTAAAATGTACATTAAAATTAATAATGAATGACATTGTAAGTGACAAGCAATTGATATTTTAATTATAGATTAAAATCATTACATTCAGTACATTCAGATTTTACATGAGAGATGAATGGATTTAATAAGTTAATTATGAATGAATAAATACATTGAACACATTATAAATACACGTTATAACCTTTGAACACAGATTTGTACAAATATGTGCATAAATACATGACTAAATAGGCATAAGAACTATATTACAATGAACACTTAAAAAGAATTAAACACGTAATTTACAATATTGTCCTCTTACAGTCTGCGTTTAGAGGGCAGTACTTGGGCTTAAATCCCAACACCCCTGTCCTGCACCTCCACATGGGGGAAGGGGACCTGAGGAAAGACTTTGGCCTATCAAGGCAAACAGTGAAAGCCTTGGTCCACGCTCTGGGCTACGAAAAGGAGCATGGACGGGGGAAAGCCCTGGAGGTTGCCATGTATTTATATCGGCTGGCTGGTGCCACTTCCTATCATGTGAGGTCAGAGGACTTTGAATCCCCAGAACCATGACCCACGATGTTATCCACCGGGTGGCTGAGCACATCATGGGGATATTGGGAAGGGTGGTCCATTTCCCCTCAGAAGATGAGCTGGAGGAGATTGGTGCAGGCTTTGCCCCAGCCTGGCTGGCTCCCCTGCCTTCCATCATGTGGCTGGCAGCATCGACGGAAGCCGCATCCGTTTAAAACCACCTGCCTTGAACAAGGAAGACCGCCTCAACAGGAAGCTGTTTCATTCCATTCAGCTCCAGGTGATCTGTTATCACAAAGGTCGCTTCCTCGATGTCTTTGCAGGCCTGCCTGGTGCTGTCCATGAAGCACGGGTCCTGTGGTGGAGCTCGGTTTATGTGGAGCAGCTCCACCCACCTCCAGGATGGAGCATCATTGGGGATGGAGGCTATCCCTGCCTATCAGCACCCACGTCTCTTCTCCTCTCTCTCCACTTTCTCTTTCTCCTCTCCTCTCTCTCTCTCTCTCCCTTTTCTCCTCCCTCTCCAGCCATTCTCCCTCCCTCTGGTTCTCTCTCTCTCTCTCTCTCTCTCTCCAGTGCCTCTCTCTCTCTCTCTCTCTGTCTCTCCTGGTACATCCTCTCCCTCTCCTCATCCCTCTCTGCACACTCTGCTCCCACTCTGGCAGTAGGTGAGGTAGACTGGTCTGATGTATACTTGCAACATTTTCCAAATCAGTATATCATCCAGGTATCTCTGGTGGACTGGAATTTTCATTTTGTTCGCACACAGCATACTACATACTACATTTTAGCCAAAATCAGTACACACTTGTAGTACAGTACGTGGTTTCTAATATGGCCAACCATTTAGAAAACCCTAGCAACCCCCTACCACCTAAAACACCCTCGCCACTACTTATAATACAATAGCAGGATAAATTGCTGCCTACGTTCAATATGGGGTAGGCCGGCCTAACTCTCCTGCTGGCCTCATCATAATAGCGCTCTCCTTGTCATGCTTGGGTGCCTGCGGCAGCACGAACCGACTGTACGCTGACTACGTCTTCCTCCAATGTCTTCCTCCAACGTCATAGGCAGTGTGCAGTTGGTGGTGCAGCCGCAACATGAAAAGAAGCGAGAGCGTTGTCACGTGAATCGAAGGAGTCACGTACTCGACTTCTCCTGCGGTGAGGTCAAGAAGTTATGTTGAATGTTATGTTGCTATGTGGTTGATATGGCGTTGCTATGGTGTTCTAGGTAGTTGCTAAGGTGATGCTAGACGCTAGCTATGGTATTCTATGTGGTTGCTAAGGTGTTTCGAGATGGTTGCTATGGTGGTTTAGGTGGTTGCTAGGGAGTTGTGAGGTGGTTTCTATGGTTTTCAAAGTTGTTGCCTAGCAACACCCTAAAAACCACTTAGAACACCATAGCAACCTCCTAGCAACACCCAAGCAACCACCTAAAACACCATAGAAACTGCCTAGAAAAACCTTTGCTATGGCATTCTAAATGGTTGTTGTTATGTCGTTAGGCAGTTGCTATGGCATGATAGGTGGTTACTAATGTGTTGCTATGTCGTTGATATGGCGTTGCAATTGTGTTCTATGTAGTTGCTATGGTGTTGCTAGACACTAGCTATGATATTCTAAGTGGTTGCTTAGGTGTTTCTAGATGGTTGCTATGGTGCTTTAGGTGGTTGCTATGGAGTTAAAGTTGTTGCCTAGCCACACCCTAAAAACCACTTAGAACACCATAACAACCTCCTAGCAACACCCTAGCAACTACCTTAAACACTATAGCAACTGCCTAGAAAAACCTTTGCAATGGCATTCTAAATGGTTGTTATGATGTTGTTAGGCAGTTGCTATGGCATGATAGGTGGTGACTAATGTGTTGCTTTGTGTTTGATATGGCGTTGCTATGGTGATCTATGTAGTTGCTAGGGTGTTGCTAGATGCTAGCTATGATATTCTAAGTGGTTGCTAAGGTGTTTCTAGATGGTTGCTATGGTGTTTTAGGTGGTTGCTAGGGTGTTGCTAGGTGGTTTCTATGGTGTTTAAAGTTGTTGCCGAGCAACACCCTAAAAGCCACTTAGAACACCATAGAAACCTCCTAGCAACACCCTAGCAACCACCTTAAAAACCATACCAAGCGCCTAGAAAAACCTTTGCAATGGCATTCTAAATGGTTGTTATGATGTTGTTAGGCAGTTGCTATGGCATGATAGATGGTTACTAATGTGTTGCTGTGCGGTTGATATGGCGTTGCAATGGTGATCTATGTAGTTGCTATGGTGTTGCTAGACGCTAGCTATGATATTCTAAGTGGTTGCTAAGGTGTTTCTAGATGGTTGCTATGGTGTTTTAGGTGGTTGCTAGGGTGTTGCTAGGTGGTTTCTATGGTTTTCAAAGTTGTTGCCTAGCAACACCCTAAAAACCACTTAGAACGCCATAGCAACCTCCTAGCAACACCATAGCAACCACCTTTAACACCATACCAACCGCCTAGAAAAACCTTTGCAATGGCATTCTAAATGGTTGTTATGATGTTGTTAGGCAGTTGCTATGGCATGATAGGTGGTTACTCATGTGTTGCTATGTGGTTGATATGGCATTGCTATGGTGTTCTACGTAGTTGTTATGGTGTTGCTAGACGCTAGCTATGATATTCTAAGTGGTTGCTATGGTGTTTTAGGTGGTTGCTAGGGTGTTGCTAGGTGGTTTCTATGGTGTTCAAAGTTGTTGCCTAGCAACACCCTAGAAACCACCTAAAACACCATAGCAACCCCCACGAAACACCATTGCAGTGGCGTTCTATGTGGCTCTTAGGATATTGCCAGGCGGTTTCTATGGCATGATAGGTGGTAACTAAGGTTTTCTTATGTGAATGGAAGGTTTTGGTATGTTAGCTTTGGTATTCTGAGTTACTTTGAGTAGCAGAATGACAATATATTATTATAGGTATGGTGAAGCACAACAAGATTGACCAGTAATATTTCTACTACAGTTATGCCCTGTGGATAATTATACATTCACAATGATGATGAAATAATAATCATAAATATAGTGATATAATAACAAACGTATATCCTTTATAAACAAATACCAGTATCATTACCAACAGCAAGAATAATAATCATAACAATAATTTTCATCATCATCATCATCATCATCCAGTAAACCTTTACCTGATTTATGCTACTTACCCATGCTGTAGCTTACCCACTAAATGAACCATGACCACACTTATGCACTGCTCACTTTTACCTTGCAGTGAATGCTCATCATAGTCTTTCATATTTGTCTTTCTGTGGGGTGGACCTGTTTTACACCTCATCATACAGCACCACACATGACAATGCATAAATACACATCTCATTACACAGTGCACAGTGCAATCACATGCAAACTCAAAGTTTCCTCTGAAACTCTAAATGTAGTTTTATTTGTACTCCTTTTATTTGGGAACTTACAGTCTGTTGTACCTGCATAGTATATCCAATGTTTGCACCTCACTGGATTCAGTAGACCCAGGCAAACATGCTCTTACTATTATACAAATATGCAGTAAAACCTAAAAGTTATTCTCAATTTGTTAATGAACTGACATAAATAAAAATACATTGCCATTCCATAAAATAATAATCTTCACAAGAAAAATTCAACTTCATAAGAATACCCTTTCCTGAAATGATGTAGAATTTGAGAATAAGATCACAGAGATATGTGCACACATATTCAAGTAATTTGGCAAAAACTAAATCCTGTGAGATTTGAAATGTTGACTCTGTTAGAAAGATTCTGGGTCGCTTTGATAATACTTGCCTGTGGCATCACTGAGATATTCACATATTTGTCAGGATGAGCCACCACAGGGCGAATGGGAGGAGGTGGCAAATCACTTTAAAATCACTTAAGATGGAACACTCTGAAAGGAAAAAGCTGAAATTTGGCATCAGAGAGACAGTGGCTGGGCTACAAGTGCCTGCTGTACCCAGGAAGACCATTTGCATAGAGAAGACACTTTGCATTGGCAGCACATGCTTCAGTGCTCTGGGAGTGTTTATAGTCCTGTGAGTTTCACACTTGATGACTGAGAGCTGTCCTTCATGGCAACAGAACCCACAGCAACAATGACTTTTATCACCATCTTCATCTGGGCGTTCGCTTTCTGTATTCAGGGTGAGATTTGTGAAAAATATTCAAATAGATATGATATCTTCAATTTTAATTGAATGAAAGAATAAAACTTAAAGTAACTTTATATTAAAAAATATTAAATAACTGTCTGGGCAATGGTGTAACATCCTAATGTGCCAATGAATAATATAAATATTTATTTTTTTATTCCTCCTTTCAGAATGCACAGGACAGGTGACTGTGACTCAGACTCCTGCTGGTAAATCTGCTCTCATAGGAGACACTGTCACCCTGAGCTGTAGAACCAGCCCTGCAGTTTATAAAGACAGTGATGAGGATCATTACACATTCTGGTACCAGCAGAAACCTGGAGAAGCTCCTAAACTCCTGATCTATGCTGCAACATCACGTAACTCAGGGATTCCTGATCGATTCAGTGGCAGTGGATCTGGGACTGACTTCACTCTGACCATCAGTGGAGTCCAGGCTGAAGATGCAGGAGATTACTACTGTCAGAGTTACCACTGGATCAGCAGTAGTGATGTGTTCACACAGTGATAGAGAGCCGTACAAAAACCTCCCTCAGTCAGACTGCACAGAGACTGCACTGCTGCAGCTGGGACCTACTGCAGGTGCTGAGGGGGGAGGCACTGACCCAAATTACTGCTGTACTGTCAGCAGGGCTCTAGGGGGCAATAGAGAGCTACAGATCTGTAAATAAACCTCTGAGCTGAAGTGGAGCTTCTCTGTGTCACACACAGAACCAACATCAGAGCTGTTACTGCTGAACCACACACTTCTGTACCACAACATCACTTATTTTATGTGCAGAGAGAATTCACACTGACACAGAGATGAGAAGATTAACATTAGAAATGAATAACTGTATCATTGTACATTCCATACCTGGAATTCTCACTGAGAGCTTGAGAGTGAAAGGGTCAGATTATGTTAGTCACCTTTAATGTGTGAATCAGACATCAAATCATGGATGTGATAAACACAATAAGTAGTGATGACGGGACAGCTGAATAGTCACACACACACACACACACACACACACACACACACACACACACACACACACACCATGTACAGTATGTAGTGCATAGTTAACAATGTCCCATCTCTACATAATAACTTTCTGATGATGTCTTATCTCTGTAATATACTGATCATACATTGTGTAAACTTCATTACAGAATATGTTTATATGTGTCATTAATTTCAGTTGAAAAAAAAATATTTGATAATGTTTTAGGTTTTGCAGTTCAACATCAAATCAGAGCTTTACATTCAGGTGTAAAATTATTTTCACAGCCCCAGCCAGTCCTGTGCTATGGCTCTGTGCTGGGGAGGAGAGCTCTGTGCTGGGGAGGAGAGCTCTGTCCTGGGGAGGGGAGCTCTGTGCTGGGGAGGAGAGCTCTGTGCTGGGGAGGAGAGCTCTGTGCTGGGGAGGAGAGCTCTGTGCTGGTACAGTGAGTTTCATAGAAGATGAAGACAACACGACTTCCATTTCCCTGATTTTATTTATTACACTAACAGTGTCAATAGATGAGGGAAATTCATGCTGAAGTTTCCATTTAGAGATGGATAGAGAGTAAAATCACTAAGCTGTAAGCAGTGCTTGCTGCTTTCAGAGCAGATGTGAGAGTGTGAGTTCATTCAGCTGTGAAATCTCTAATCTGAGCATCATGCAAATGCAGGTCCCTGGTACAACCACCTCCCTTTTCCCCTTCATCGTCACTACAGAGCTAAAGCCTCCACCTCCTCATCTTCAGTGCACATATGAGGCCAGCTGCACACAGCTGTCTCAGTCAGGGCTATTTTGGGCTGAGAAACTGTGAGCTGTTGGGCTGAAAGTCACATTTGCATATTTGGGGCGGGGCCGGCTGCTTCTGCTGTCCCTCAGTGGGACTGATTCTCTCTCAGAATAGAGCAGCACGGTGGCCAGGTGTCTGGCCCGTCCCCAGGGGGTTAGTGTGAGCTGTGCGCACATCCTGCTGCACAGAGCTGATCTGAGCACACTGCACACATCACTCCTCCTCTCCTCTGCTGGGAAACTGCTGCTCTTTCACTGATCCCAGATCAGTTACCTCTCACACAGTCTCTGATCACCACCTTCTACTTTCTACAGTGTGTGAGACTCCTGTAAAAGTCAGGCCAGCATGTGGGTCCTGGAAACCTGACATAAAATACTGGAACACTGACTGAAATAATATTTATAGTGATTATGACTTTATTAAAAAAATTATATAATTTTATATGGATATACTATTATAAGTTTTACAAGAGTATATTTAATACAAAAGACATAGACATGATGTAATTGGACTAAGGTCACATGGTTTACACCCAGTGCACACTTTGCACAGAAATTTATATCTACCAGAGCACCAAACTTCACTTTTTATAATAAAAATCAGGACAACAAATAATTTGTTCAAAGAGTCTTTATTATGTAAAGAATTCAAATCACTCAGCTTTTGCCAAAATCACAGAAAGCAGCACACATGAGAACACACATGAGTATATTTGGAGATGAACACAAGCAGAGCACATGTAAGATGTGGGTGCTGGAGGAAGGATTGACACACAGGCCAGTGTGACAGCAGTGGGGCAGTAAGAAGCAGAGAGGCAGAGTACAGAACAGGGTAAAAACAGTGTAATCAGAGTGTGAGAGCTGGGCCTCTGCCCGGCCTACTCAGAACAGTCGGCTGGCCTCAGCGTCTGAGGGACGGCGGACTGTGAGCCCTGTGTGGCCTCACAGGTCAGTGACCCCGCCTTCTTCCACTCGTCCGCACTGAGAGTCAGGGAGCTGCTCCAGCTGTACAGCCCGTCCTTCTCCAGGACCCCCGCGCCCCCGGCCACACCCGAGCTCCAGCTGCTACCGTCCACTTTCCAGTGCAGCTTCCAGTCTGAGGGGAAGCCCTTGTTGGCCAGACACAGCAGTGTGGCCTTTCCCTGATTCAGCTCCACACTGGAGGGGGGCAGGACTGTGAGGGTGGGAACTGTGTCACCTGGGAGACACAGCACAGGTGTGAGGTCACAGAGTGGACACAGCAGCATGAGCCAATCAGAGCGTTCACACAGTAAGAGCTGAGCTGCAAGGCAACATTTTACACCCCCTACACATCCAGAGCCATTTCACCAAATTATACATATGTATATATCATCATGCAATTATAAAATAAATAACAAATTAAAATACACAAAATAACACTTAAAATATGTCATTACTTGATTTAACTAAAACGACTGAAAATGCAGTAATTATATTATACATTCAAAAATCATTAAATTAATAATTTATTCAAAGTATCAAAATGGAACTATCCAAGCTGAATGCAGTGATTACTTTTAGGAGCCCATGAATACTTAACTGTGCAATTTATCATGAAATAAAATTAGAATCATAGCGTTGTTTCGACTGTATCAAAATCCTAATTTTAAGATGTATTTTTTCAACAAACATACTTTCGGCAATTATGATGCAGTGATTTCATTATAATTTACACAATTCGAAATGACGCATTTTTGGACATTTTTAGCGACTTGCACTGTGATACACTTCCGACAACGTATATTTAACAATATTTCAATAATACATGTTATATTTCATTTAATGACGCGCTTTTTAAACAAAGGATTATAATCCTCCTTTCGAAATTACACCCCAAAATAGTGACATCAAGTACAGTTAACTGTAAATTCTTCCAAGCTGTAGGTCCTCATATTTCAATGTTAGAAATATGTTGCAGTTGACATTTGAGAGAAATTGCTAAAATAATATTCTCTACGCGCGCATCCGCAGTAAACAGATTTTAGCGGTATTCCAACATGCCGAATTCGAGTCATTATTCCTACCTCCGCCACCCAAATTAAAGTAATAAGCTTTGGGTTCGTTAAAATGTGCGGAGTATCGACACACAAGAGTTAACCCATGGAAAGTAACCTTCCTCTCTACAACAAACCTTCATTTAGCAAGCCCATTTGATATTCTTTACGCGCGCATCCGCATTTACCAGATCTTAGCAGTATTCAAACATACTTAAATTAAAGTCCTTATTACCACCTCCGACACCCAAATGGAATTAATTAATTTGGGGTTTTTTATAATGTGCGGAACATATATGTGCAAAGATTTAACCTTTGGAAAACAACTGTCCTGTCTAGAACAAACATTCATTTCGCAAGCCCATTTGATTATCACTGATGTCAACTCAGAATTGAGCATATGATTATGCATATTGTTTTGTAAAGTTTTTCACACATTAAAAAGACACCTTGCTTGCGCTCGGAGAAATGTACTAAGGTAGAAATGACTTACTTCCAATTGACAGTTTGGTGCCGCCGCCGAAAGTCCACCACAGTGATACAAACTCATTACACCGCTGTACAAAAACCTCTCGCTCAAGAGAGACAGCTTTCATTTCTCCGCTCTTCAAACTTTGACCCCCGCAACTTTTTACAGTGTATGAGATTTATGTTCTTTTCATGAACTTTGGCATTTTAGAAGTTATTTTTTAGTGAATATGCTTTCTGCACCTCGAAATAATAACTTGATATAATGTGTAGCCCATATGCACAAGCAAAGTTCACAGTTCCCAAAATCAACGAAATGAGTTGTCTGAAAACGAATACTCAAGTATTTAAAAATGCAGATAAGGATAGATCTGAAAGAAATATTACTTACGTCCAATTGACAGTTTGGTGCCGCCGCCGAAAGTGTACCACAGTGATTCAGTCTCATTCATCGGCCGTACAAAAACCTCCAACTCAAGAGAGACGCATTTCCTTTGCCTGTGTTCATCTTTCACGCATCACTTATCTCGCAATTTAGTGTTATGAGTTGTTTTCACTTTGGGTTACATTTCGTTTCAGCAAATATGTGTGTAATCTATATATTTTTATGTTCATATTTTATCTGTTAGCCCGTAAGTAAACAAACGCGAACAGACAGAAAGTAAAAGTACAAACGCCTTGGTTCCTCTTCAAAGAAAATATTACAGCTCATATAACCTTGAGATGTTTCTTGCTGAAAAAAATCACGTTTACTCCCCCACTTACTGCCGATATTCAGTCTGGTCCCACCACCGAAAGTCCATCACAGTAACTGAGTCTGAATAACTGCTGTTGAAAAACCTTCCTGCGCTGCAGCGACCGATCTGCACCGACAGGCTTCTGTGGGATTGTTACAGCACGTCCCCTGCTGGTCACTTGAACAACTACAACTGAAATAAGTCTTGCTGTCCAACGACAGCATGAAAACTCAGCGCCCCCATCTGCTCCCATATGCCATGGGGATTGTGTCTCCTCAGGTTATACAGCACTGAGTTTATTCTGTATTACACTCACTGCTTTGCTTATAGATACAATACCTTACTCACTGGGCCCCTATTATATTGTTTGTATGTGATTTTTTTTTTTTTTTTTTTTTTTTTACTTTTTTCAATATCAGGCCCAAAGAAAATACATGTACATATTTTAATGCTCACTGGAACATTTGAGAGCTGCTGTCTTTTGGCCCTGCTGTCCTGGAACCAGAACCAAAACAGTGGAGAGTGAACAAACTGTGTGTGTTATAAAGTGCAGCCATCTCACATCACAACCTCTCAGACGAGAGTCATAATCACTCTGAGTGATTATGTACTGATATGAAACATATTTTAATGTAAACTCATATAGATTCTGTGGAATATTATAATCAGTGAAACACAAATCTTGTGTCTCAGTGTCCCTGGCTGTTGTGCAGGAGGTGCAGAGAAGGCTACTCCTCTTTGGCTGCAGTCAGAGCTTCCTGCTGCTGCCCACAGCCCTGGAAGCATTCAGGACCATGGACAGCCACAAGGTTACCCAGAGAGGTGAGGGTATGAAGAGAGTTTTACAGGGGGAGAGACCTAGAGGCCCATGGGTGCTTTTGTTACTTTTTTAGCCCTCCTCAGCTCAGAGATGGAAGACTGAGGCTTCATGAAACCCAAAATGGGAGGAACTATCCTATGATCACTGATGGCAACCAATCATTACATACTACTGTGTAGTAACATACCTAAACATACCTGAATCACAAAAAATAATGGGATCATAAAAAAGAAAGAAAGTATTTTGTAGTAACTAAATCACCATTAAAATGGATCAACACATACAGTACTGTGAAAAAGTTTTTGCCCCCATTCCTCTTTTTTTGCATATTTTTCTCACTGAATGGTTTCAGATAATCAAATAAAACATATTATTAGACAAGGGAAACCCAAACAAACATAAAACATAGCTTTTACATCCTTACTTCAGTCGAGAAAGTCACCAATTAGCCATGTTG
Source organism: Albula glossodonta (assembly GCA_019788955.1). Classification (NCBI taxonomy): domain Eukaryota; kingdom Metazoa; phylum Chordata; class Actinopteri; order Albuliformes; family Albulidae; genus Albula; species Albula glossodonta. Next base: position 51,997 of record JAFBMS010000388.1, on the reverse strand, counting down.
GCCCTGTGAAAAAGTAACTGCCCCCTTTGCTTTTAAACAAATAAATGAACATATTTGTCATTGAAAATTAGATTGAGGTGACTGGACACAGCCAGTCTTGATTGTAACCAACCTTGTTGGGTTTAGAAAGGATATATACTGAATCTAACCATCAGAAAGAAGTTTTCACCTCAAAGTTTCTACAGGCACACAATGCCATAATCAAAGGAGCTCCCAGAACAACTGAGGATAAAAGTTTTTGACTTGTTAAGGAGAGTGACCTTTCATCTGTGTGTGAGCTGAAGCTGAAGCGTAACTGGGTGATGCAGCGGGACAATGATCCTAAGCATGCGAGTAAGTCCACATCTGAATGGCTGAGAAACAAAATGAAAGTGCTGCAGTGGCCGAGTCAAAGTCCTGACTTGAACCCATCAGAGATGCTGTGGCAGGACCTGAAAAGAGCAGTTCATGCTCTCAGTTCATGACCTACAAATCTGTCAGGGATACAGAGGTTCTACAAAGAAGAGTGGGCCAAGATTCCTCCTCAGAGATGTGAGAGGCTCATATCAAGTTATAGGAAGCATTTCATTACAGTTACTGCTGCTGTAAGGGTGGTCCAGCCAGATATTCACTTTAAGGGGGCAATTACTTCTTCACAGGGACAATATTGGTAATTGGTGACTAACTCTCATGAGTGAATGAAATAATGATGTAAAAACTATGATTTATGTTTCTGTGGGTTTCCCTCATCTAGGATTATATTTTATTAGATTATCTAAAACCATTCAGCAAGAGAAATATAAAATAAAAGAGGAAATCAAAAAGGGGGCAACAATTTTTCACAATACTGTATGGTTAATTAAAAGTCAATATTAATTGTGAGTACATTCTCGTGTAAAATAAATTGTTAAATCAAAACTTCAATATGTGAGTTTCTAAAGCAACACGTGACATCTATCAGATTTTGAAAGAGTTCAAACACTTGGTGACAGAATTGCAGGTGCTTTAATCACCAGCATGACAAAGTGTTTTACAGTAATGTGTCAAAATGAACAAAATCAGGGCAGTGTGTTCTAATCGAGGAACAGCTCTTTCCTCTTTCAGGATTCAGCTGTTCCTTGATGAAAATACACTGTCCTGATTTTGGCACTGTTTGTTTTGGCACATTAAATCATTTAAATCTCATCCATGGAGACAGACAGATGTTTAACAGGATACATATGAAAAGCCAACAATGAGCCCCAAAAATGAGTTCAGAAGTGAATCTGCACCTCACTTTTACAGCCAGTGCAGATGCAGTCATAGTGCTCTCCCTTTTAAGCAGCAGGGTCTTCTAAACCACCCTGCAATGTCATGATTTTAATTTCTGTAAATGTTAATGTGTGAAGTGAACTGTGACTCTATGTCAAACCAGAGTGACTGACACCTCTGCTGCTGTCCTGGTGCTGCTGTTGAACTCTCTCTCTGTCACAGCCCACAGTCCCCAGTCCACAGCACTGCTGGGCTACAAGTGCCTGCTGTACCCAGGAAGACCATTTGCATAGAGAAGACACTTTGCATTGGCAGCACATGCTTCAGTGCTCTGGGAGTGTTTATAGTCCTGTGAGTTTAACACTTGATGACTGAGAGCTGTCCTTCATGGCAACAGAACTCACAGCAACAATGACTTTTATCACCATCTTCATCTGGGCACTCACTTTCTGCATTCAGGGTGAGATTTATGAAAATATTGTAATTCAAATGACTGTATGAAATAACTGTATGAAATGTCTGGAAAATGATGTGACATTCTACTGTACCTATTGATAATATATAACAATACAAAATAAATGAAAAATATTTATTTTCTATTCTTCTCTTCAGAATGCACAGGACAGGTGACTGTGACTCAGACTCCTGCTGGTAAATCTGCTCTCATCGGAGACACTGTCACCCTGAGCTGTAAAACCAGTCCTGCTGTGTATAGCAGCGACAGTTTATACTGGTACCAGCAGAAACCTGGAGAAGCTCCTAAACTCCTGATCTACTATGCAACATCACGTTACTCAGGGATTCCTGATCGATTCAGTGGCAGTGGATCTGGGACTGACTTCACTCTGACCATCAGTGGAGTCCAGGCTGAAGATGCAGGAGATTACTACTGTCAGAGTTACCATGAGATCAGCAGTAATGATGTGTTCACACAGTGATAGAGAGGCGTACAAAAACCTCCCTCAGTCAGACTGCACAGAGACTGCACTGCTGCAGCTGGGACCTACTGCAGGTGCTGAGGGGGGAGGCACTGACCTGGGACACTGAGGGGTTCTGCTCCAGCACACTGAGCTTCAGTGGTTCAATAAACTCTCATACATCTAATACAAAAATATACTGAGACTGAATTTAAGGTCAGGATATTCAAGACTTGACAGAGAATGACAGTGATTTCAAATTCAAATGACAATGTGCACCATTCAAAGTTGCTTGATAAATCAGTGAAATGCAATTTTGTAGTATAATATTTTGAATGTATTGTAGTTGTATATCACATATCTGTGGAAAGAGTAGCAGTGAACCCTCTGTCCAGGACAGTTCAGAGGTCTTTCCTTCAACACACATTACAAAAGCTGCCATTACATATACTGACCACTAGATGGAGACAGACCACTTCTGCATATCTGAATGCCTCTGCCCTGTCATAACTGAGTGGAGGACACACTTTGGTATCTGAGGCAGTCCTTATGAGTCCCACAGCCCCACAGAGAATTACATAACTGCCCATAGTGCTGATCAGAGATGGAGGCTCTCTCTTCATTTTGGGAGAGACTGACAGCACTTTGGAGTTTGAAAATGCAGATTGTTCTTAGACATATTTATGTAATTAGAGGGTAAATTACTCTCTTACATTGATACACCCTGATTGAGCTTAGCAAGTTTTTAAGACTCTGTTTATTAGTTTTCTTAGACAAAGTATTATTACAAACTGCAGTAGAATGATACTAAACAAAAATAATAATAATAAAAAAAACTGGTCACAAAACACACACATACGATGAATTACAGATGACTTGTGAAAATGATATTTTAAAATAAAATTATGAAAAAACAGAATAAAAAATAAATCAAAATAAAGATACATAAAAATATCAAAATGAAAATGAAAATATCACAATAGAAAGTTTTGAGAGTTTTGCTTGAGATATGAAATGTAAGGGCCCCATGTCTTAGAAAAGAGTTGCAGTTTGCCTCTTGAATTGTATTTTATTTTTTCCAGATTGACTGACTCAAGAACCATCCGGACTCAAGAACCAGCATTTATAAGATGGAGTAGGCAGTTTCCAGTTCATGAGAATTAGCCATCTGGCTAAGAGACTAAAACAGGCTGCAGCATGTGAATCAGTCCTAGTTAAAACCACATCATCTGGAAATATGCCAAAGATAGCAGCTATGGGGTTTGATGGAATGTCTGTACTGTAGACATCGGAGAGCATTTTGAAGACAGGCCCCCAAAACCTACACAACTGAGGGCAACTCCAAAATGAGTGGAATAACATGGCAAGTTCAGTCTTACGTTTGTTCGCATGTACGGCCTGATTGTCCAGAGATGTTTCTCTTGACCAATGGATTCGATGTAATAATTTGAATTGTATTCGGCTATGTCTGGTACTAAAAGAAGACCCATAAACTCTACTCACATACTTTCATCTAAGATGACCCCTCGATCATCCTCCCACCGTGATTTGGGTACAGTCCATGGGGGGTTTGCTATCTGTTAAATACAGAGTATGTATTTGATATCGCCCCTTTAGGACACTTCATTACCTCAGGCAATTTGTCAATTGTTGATTTAGGAGGCAATGAAGGACATCATCTGAATTTCACCCTGACAAAATCTTGTTATATGTGAGTAAAGGAAAAGTGGGAACCTGGTATATTGAATTTTCCATAAAGTTGAGTAAAAGAAGCAAAATGATTGTTTTTGTGTAACTGATCAACTTGAGAAAGGCCCTTCATGACCCAAGTGTGAAAGTCTCTATCAGGCAATGATGGAGGGAACAGAATATTTCTATGAATTGGCCGCAAGGTGGAAAATTCTTTCACACCAAAATTCATCTGAAATTGTGTCTAGATCTTAAAAGTCTGTCTGATGATTGGATTACATCCAAATGTGTTTATTTTAAGGGGAACAGATGAAGTCAGCAGGGAAACTAAGGAGGCTGGTTTAGCAGATACTGATTCTATCTGAACCCAGAGTGACATTAGTGGGTCATTGTGGGAAAGAGACCGTCATGTCCCTGCTTAGGGTACACAGGATACCAAAAACACACGGCCAAATAAAAAGCAAACTAGCCATGAAAATAAGGAACAGACATTTGTCTGAAAAGAACACGCGACTCTGTGGTGGACCTTTATTTTAAAACAACCTCACACATCCAGCACCAACATTCACCTCCCTCGTATGCACCTTCATTTACCCTAATATACATTTTGTCACAACCAATCAGAGAGCTGTGTTTACCCATGGCCAAGTAATGGTCAGTTTCTTCAGTTAGTATCTGTAGGGTTTAGCAGATTTATGTAAGGTGAAGGGAATGCTGGGTAGTGAGGTGGCTGGATCAGACACAGATCATCATGGGTCTGATACAGAGAGGAGGAGATCCCACCCTCCCTGTGCCACTGCCCTGTTCTGTTACACATTATCTGCTTATTCCACATTCATTCTTATTATCACTGTTATTGTGATTGATGTTATGTCAGCTGGTTTCTTAGCCGGTTTTGTTTTTGTTGTTATTGTTTTTATATCTTTATATTTCACTGTCATGTGCTTGTGTTTATGTTTTCCTCATGTGGTTGTTCCATTCTCTATTTCTCTGACTGATTGTTTTTTTTATTCATTGATTGATTACCTGATTTCCTGTTCCGTTTCACCTGTTGCCTGCTACCCTTGTTATCCCTGTAGTTAAACCCTTCATGTCGCTTTGTCTTGTGCCAGGTTGTCTCAGTGTTTCTCCCTGTTTTGTTCCTGCCTGCTTGTTAATAAGGTAAACAGGGCAGTGTATGACTTTCCCTGCAAATGACTTTCCCTGTTTATTTTTGACTTTGTTTTTGGATTGTGTTTTGTACTGTGGTTTTGTACCTTTGCTGTGCCTTCCTAGTTTTGACCATTGCCTCTTCTCTGATTATGTTTTGGGATTTTGGATATCAGCTTGGCTGAAAAACTAAATTATTTTTACTCTGTCTGCTTTTGAGTCCCTGCCTGATTCCTGACATGTAACTGTTATTTCAGCAAGTATTTGAGTCAGTAAGATTCGTGTCAGCCATCTTTACTCTTCTGTTTACCCATTGTACACCCTGTGCCAGCCAGAAGCAGATGGGATCCCCCTCTGAGCCACGTTCTGCTGAAGGTGTCTTTCTGTTTGTCAGGAAGTTTTTCCTTGCCCCTGTTGCCTTGGCTTACTGTGAGGGGTTTTCAGGCCAGAGAAGAATTGTAAAGTTGCTTTGTGACAACTTGTTGCCCCAAAGTCAAAACCTAAAATCTAATTGTGCAATTTCACCGCCTCAAAGGTTTACACTGCACTGTTTAACAGGGGTCATGATGTTGGATCCTGCTGTGCAGACCCTGTTACACCAGTGTTTAACTGCTCTGTCTGTGTCACAGCCCACAAGCCCTTGTCTGCCTCCACAGCACTGCTGGGCTACAAGTGCCTGCTGTACCCAGAAAGACCATTTGCATAGAGAAGACACTTTGCATTGGCAGCACATGCTTCAGTGCTCTGGGAGTGTTTATAGTCCTGTGAGTTTAACACTTGATGACTGAGAGCTGTCCTTCATGGCAACAGAACCCACAGCAACAATGACTTTTATCACCATCTTCGTCTGGGCACTCGCTTTCTCCATTCAGGGTAAGAGTTGGGAACATTCAGAAACACATATTATAATTGTCTATTGAAAAGTTATAAAATCAACAAAAATATTTTTTCTGTGGTATCAACAGATAATCTGATTGTTTCATACCCATTAAATAATGTATGTTGTATGTTGCTAACATTAAGATTTTTGAGATGTTGTTTCTTCTCCTCAGAGTCTACAGGACAGGTGACTGTGACTCAGACTCCTGCTGGTAAATCTGCTCTCATAGGAGACACTGTCACCCTGAGCTGTAGAACCAGCCCTGCTGTGTATGTCCATAATGGTAAGCACTGCCTAGCCTGGTACCAGCAGAAACCTGGAGAAGCTCCTAAACTCCTGATCTACTATGCAACATCACGTTACTCAGGGATTCCTGATCGATTCAGTGGCAGCGGATCTGGGACTGACTTCACTCTGACCATCAGTGGAGTCCAGGCTGAAGATGCAGGAGATTACTACTGTAAGAGCCAACACTACATCAGCAGTAGCTGGGTGTTCACACAGTGATAGAGAGCCATACAAAAACCTCTCTCAGTCAGACTGCACAGAGACTGCACTGCTGCAGCTGGGACCTACTGCAGGTGCTGAGGGGGGAGGCACTGACCCGGGACACTGAGGGGTTCTGCTCCAGCACACTGAGCTTCAGTGGTTCAGTTATAATGTAGAAATGCTCTCACAAGTAATACAATATTTGAGCATTTTCATGTCTGTACATCCAACAGTTGAAAGCCCAGTGGATGAATAATTATGGTTATATGAAACACCTTTTTTAAAAATAAGTCAAACACAGCACAGAAAACTAGCAACTGGATTACATGCATGAAGCAGTTTTCTGCATTCACTCTCAATAAAAGCTTGAACATGAACTTAACACAATTACTCCCAATCACAATTAATACCATCATATCAAATGTTATTTTTTGGGTATGTTTCCAAAACAGTAAACTTCTTTTACGTTTCAATGACAGAGAGTATGGACATGAATTAAGGAATAATTTAGAAACATAGCTTAAATCTGTCAGAGAAACTGAACTAGTCAGGATCTGTAGTGTTGAACTGGATTGGACAGCGGTGCTGTTTCCATCAACAGCTTCACACCTGAGCTGACTCTTCCTCACCCTTACAGCTGTTACTGTATTATCCTCAACAATACTACGGTCACTTGGGTGCCACCTCAGTCCCTTGTGTTGAATACAGTGTGAAAGTGAGGCACTATCAGCCCCTCCATTGGACTGATGTGTGTTCTACAGAGGTGTTTCATAATCATTATTATGGTGTCTCTGTGGTTCTTCTCAAATAGAGACCATATAACCCCTCTTATATCACAATAGGATGGCTCCCCCTAGCGGTGTGGAAAATCATCAAGTCTAAGTACAGTACAAAATTGTTGCTGTCCTGACTAGTTATTTATCAGTATGTTGCCCAGACTGATATTATTAACTACATATTGGTTTGTCTGAATCATACAACAGAATGTTGTAATCTTAGCATCAAATGGCCCTCATTTGATGAGGTCAGCACAAACAGCTTTTAAACAGATAACCATAGTGCAAATTATATTTCATACAAATATAAGACAGGAGAAAGCACAACTTCACCTGGGCCCATCTCAAATGACTGTACTGCCCTCTCTTTGTACCAGAGACCATACTCTGCATGATCACCATGTAAATGACAGTCATTCATAATAATTTCTGTCTGTCCTTTATGTTCAATTCTGCATCAGTTGTCCATGTTCTACATTTGAACTTCCTTCCCATTGTGACATCATAGCTATGGAATGCCATTTTAGTCTAAATTAAATTAACAAAAATGTTTATGTAATGAACAGTCACATAATCAGATAATAAATTAGTTGATAAATTGTGAAAGAATTCAATAAATAACACTCACCCCAGTATGATAAAGTATTATTTCAGCAAACTGACTTTCACAGGACCATTATCATGTTTACATTTACTTCATAATGATGAAGTAATGAATTATTTCATCTTTATTTTATAATAATACATTTTCTTCACAAATAGCTTTTTTGAGCAAAGCCTGTTTTAATTCATAATGAAACTTTTATTTCATAATGTCACTTTCATCACAATTATTTGTGAATTGTAATTAATTCAGAATAGAAATACTCGCACCTTATGGCAAAACAAGTTTGCACCAACATTGGCCATTCTCATTTATGATATGACACCCTTACTTTACTTACCCTACATAGCTGGCTAGCTAACAAGCTAAAACATTAAAACTCCTGTAATTTCTGAATATAAAAATCTGTTATATTCAGTTACAGAACTGATCAATTAATTTTGAAGTAATGACAAAGAGACACTGCATTTGAAGAAAAGTTTTAGGTATCTACTTACAAGTCTGAAGGATGTAACTGTCCAAGAAAATAGCGGAACACAATATTGTCTTCTACCATAATAAGTGACTGGTAAATTTTGGTATGATATAGTGTCAATCGATGAGAAGTCCAAATGACATATTAATTGATAGCTGTTTGCATTTTAAGAACATTCCTATTGTGACATCATAGAGGCTGAAACACTGAAAATTCTAAACCTCTTGAAGTTATTCCTGTTGCTGGGAAACAGAATGATGTGAATTCTGTCCAATTCTATGTTGTAAATTTAAGAGTAAAATGTTTTAAATAATGGTTAAGAGTTTACAGTCCTCATAGAGGAAGGGACTTTGAATACATCACATCATTTTATGATGAAATATTACTTAACTCATATCTTATAACTTGCATTTTTAAAAACCAACAAAAGTTGATAAAGTGACATCAGATTTTATGGGACTTAATTTCTCTGTGTAGTTCTTAATTTCTCTGTGTAGTACCTCATACAGCTGAAAATGTAATACTGATGCAAAAATGCATGAATGATCATATTCTTGAATCAAACTTATAGGCTAAAAATTCTTGGGAAACAAACCAATGTACTTTAAAAAGCCATGAAATTAATTCATGGGTTTCATTTAATGTTATAAATGTGGTGGCACAGTGGCAGGTGAGGCCACTGAGCTGAGCCAGGTGGAGAGTAGAAGTAAAACACAACAAAAAAAATTTTTTTTTTTTTTTTGGGGGGGCGGGACTACAATTCAGAGACACTTCCTCACTTGTTCCATACCCCTCCGGTGATACCCTGTCCTTGTTGATTACGATGGAGAGAGCAGCAAAAGCCTCTTTCACTGCAGTGGAAAAACAGCAATGGCTGCAGTATCCAGACATGTCTGGTCCTTCAGAGTGATGGTAAACAATCAGAGTATGGATTATGTGTGAGTGCAGCAGTGATAGGACATAAATAACTCACACCACGAAAATTAGACAAAATCCAAGGTTTCAAAGAGTTAAAATCTAATTGAGCAATTTCACCGCCTCAAAGGTTTACACTGCACTGTCTAAGAGGGGTACATGTGAGAAAAAGAATATGATGGCAAAATGTGAATGATGTTGGTTTGGATTGTGATCCTGCAGTCCAGACACTGTTACACCAGTGTTAAACTGCTCTGTCTGTGTCACAGCCCATAAGCCCTAGTCTGCCTCCACAGCACTGCTGGGCTACAAGTGCCTGCTGTACCCAGGAAGACCATTTGCATAGAGAAGACACTTTGCATTGGCAGCACATGCTTCAGTGCTCTGGGAGTGTTTATAGTCCTGTGAGTTTAACACTTGATGACTCAGAGCTGTCCTTCATGGCAACAGAACCCACAGCAACAATGACTTTTATCACCATCTTCATCTGGGCACTCGCTTTCTCCATTCAGGGTGAGATTTTTGAAATTACTGAAGTATATTCTGTATTGATTGCTTGTTTAAATTTAAATGTAATGCATATTTTGAAATAACTAAATGTATCACCCGATATTATAATATTCCTCATGTATAAATAATACAGTTATATGTTGTTTATTATTTCCTTCAGAATGCACAGGACAGGTGACTGTGACTCAGACTCCTGCTGGTAAATCTGCTCTCATTGGAGACACTGTAATCTTGAGCTGTAGAACCAGCCCTGCTGTGTATAAAGACGGTCATGGTGAAAGAATGGCCTGGTATAACCAGAAGCCTGGAGAAGCTCCTAAACTCCTGATAAAGCTTGTAAATCAGCGTATCTCAGGGATTCCTGATCGATTCAGTGGCAGTGGATCTGGGACTGACTTCACTCTGACCATCAGTGGAGTCCAGGCTGAAGATGCAGGAGATTACTACTGTCAGAGTCAACACTACATCAGCAGCACACATATATTCACACAGTGATAGAGAGGCGTACAAAAACCTCCCTCAGTCAGACTGCACAGAGACTGCACTGCTGCAGCTGGGACCTACTGCAGGTGCTGAGGGGGGAGGCACTGACCCAGGACACTGAGGGGTTCTGCTCCAGCACACTGAGCTTCAGTGGTTCAATAAACTCTCAAAAATCTTATACATAAATATACAGAGACTGATTTTAAGGTCAGTATATCCAAGCCTTGAGAGGGAATGACAGTTATTTCAAATTCAAATGACACTGAATACAATTCAAAGTTGCTTGGTCAATCAGTTGAATGCGATTTTGTATCATATTAATAATGTTTTGAATGTATTGTCGTCGTACATATCTGTGGAAAGAGTAGCAGTGAACCCCCTGTGCAGGACAGTCCAGAGGAATTACATAACTGCCCATAGTGCTGATCAGGGATGGAGGCTCTCTCTTCATTTTGGGAGATCTGCTCTCATAGGAGACACTATGTAATCACCCCCCCCCCCCCCCCCCCCCCACCGGTGATGAAGTGCTCTTTAGAGCTGCCCTATGAATGAGAAAATGTGCCCTTTCAGTGGCGAAAAAGTGATAAAGCTCCTTCTAGAGTTGCCCTGTGTATGAGAAAATTGAATTAAATATGATAACTTAATAATTAGTGTGCAATCTCTATAATCCCCTGATCACTTAGGTAGTCTGTGATGTCACATCTTGACACATTAAATCATTTAAATCTCATCCATGGAGACAGACAGATGTTTAACAGGATACATATGAAAAGCCAACAATGAGCCCCAAAAATGAGCTCAGAAGTGAATCTGCACCTCACTTATACAGCCAGTGCAGATGCAGTCATAGTGCTCTCCCTTTTAAGCAGCAGGGTCTTCTAAACCACCCTGCAATGTCATGATTGTAATTTCTGTAAATGTTAATGTGACAGATAGTATGGACATGAATTAAGGAATAATTTAGAAAAATATCTTAAATCTGTCGGAGACACTGAACTAGTCAGGATCTGTAGTGTTGAGGTAGAGACATCCTTGATTCCATGGTGATGGCCAGGAGCCACGTGAGCACAGAGCCTTGGTAGACTCTCAGCCTCTGTCCCCACATCATCTCCTCCAGCAGAGGCATAAGCAGAGGAACTGCTGTGTGGAGACAATTCAACAGACTCAGCAAGAGCCTGAGAACGAGGTGAACAGTCAGAGGCTGGCTGCTCATTAAGTGGAGCCAAGCAGACTGGGTGAACTAGAGCTCTAACTCAGAGCTAGACCTACATAAATCAGACTCAAGGTAAATGTTAGCAGTGTAAGGTGAGAAGTGTCTGAGAGTCTTTCTACTCTGACTGATAAAACTCTTGGAGAAATTAATAGTTTGTCAATCTAACATGGTGTACTCATTTGAACAGCATGCCCATATATTTAAAGTTAAATGTACATAAAAGCAGTACATTATAATTTTCATTCATAACATCTTGATCTGCTCTGATCTATGTGCATAATCACTGGGTATGAAATACAGACACTAATATAACTCCCTTGTAAACAGAATGATGTGAATTCTGTCCAATTCTATGTTGTAAATTAAAAAGAATAAATTGTTTTAAATGACAGAAAGAGTTTACAGTGCTGAACAAGCAAGAGTTTTATAAGAGCACCAACAACCGTCTTACACAGGCCTCCTCTGTGATGTTAAAACACATTCCAGCCAAATGAGGCCATTTTTGAAAGACAAATTGGATGTGTTATTTAGGCTGCTTTAAAATAAAAGTGTTCATATGGGCTGTTTAGAAAAATATAATACACAGGAATAAAATGTAAAAATCTCTTGAAGTAATATAGAAGGAAGTAACATAATCTTAAAATTTATTTTCAATTCTTATTTGCGTACATTATATCATTTTTTGATGAAATATTACTTAACTCATATGTTATAACTTGCATTTTTACAAAGCCAACTCAAGTTGATAAAGGGACATCAAATTTTATGGGACTTATTCTTAATTCTTCTTTGTAGTTCTCATAGACTACTGCAGCTCCCGCCTTGCTGGCCTTCCGGCATCTTCCATCAGACCCTTGCAGCTCATCCAGAACACTGCTGCTCCTCTGGTTTTCAACCTTCAAGCACAGACTGAAGACTCACCTCTCTCCTTCCCTCCCTAGCTTCCCCACTTAGCCATAGTTTAATTTGTAGCAACCTAATCTTGTTGGTTTAGGATTGTTGTCAATATATTTGTCAAATGAATTCAGTGTGAGCCTACAGACATCAGTATTTATTCCTGGTATTTTTTCCCAAGTGAACGAGAACACTCGACACATCGAAAATGTCTCACCTTCATGTTGTTCAAGGACATGATGAGGCACAGAGGAGGAGGAGGAGCAGGAGGAGGAGGTGATGGGCAAATACCAGAAAAAATATGTTTGCCATGATACTGGAATATGAATCACATGTAACTTTTTTTAAATATTTTTTTTTAAGTATGACACCTGTTGGGCTACTTTTCATCAGCCTAACAGTTTACCTCAGGTAATAAGATAAAATGTTCGGCTCACGTAAAAAGGTAAAATGTACATTAAAATTAATAACGAAGGACATTGTAAGTGACAAACAATTGATATTTTAATCACAGATATTTAGTACATTCAGATTTTACATGAGAGATGAATGGATTTAATAAGTTAATTATAAATGAATAAATACATTAAATACATTATAAATACTTGTTTATATACTGTAACCTTTGAACACAAATTTGTTCAAATATGTGAATAAATACATGAGTAAATAGGCATAAGAACTACATTACAATGAACACTTAAAAAGAATTAAACACGTAATTTACAATATTGACCTCTTACAGGCTGCGTTTAGAGGGCAGTACTTGGGCTTAAATCCCAACACCCCTGTCCTGCGCCTCCACATGGGGGAAGGGGACCTGAGGAAAGACTTTGGCCTATCAAGGCAAACAGTGAAAGCCTTGGTCCACGCTCTGGGCTACGAAAAGGAGCATGGACGGGGGAAAGCCCTGGAGGTTGCCATGTATTTATATGGGCTGGCTGGTGCCACTTCCTATCGTGTGAGGTCAGAGGCCTTTGATGTCCCCAGAACCACGACCCACGATGTTATCCACCGGGTGGCTGAGCACATCATGGGGATATTGGGAAGGGTGGTCCATTTCTCCTCAGAAGATGAGCTGGAGGAGATTGGTGCAGGCTTTGCCCCAGCCTGGCTGGCTCCCCTGCCTTCCATCGCGTGGCTGCCAGCATCGACGGAAGCCGCATCCGTATAAAACCACCTGCCTTGAACAAGGAAGACCGCCTCAACAGGAAGCTGTTTCATTCCATTCAGCTCCAGGTGATCTGTGATCACAAAGGTCGCTTCCTCGATGTCTTCGCAGGCCTGCCTGGTGCTTTCCATGAAGCATGGGTCCTGCGGTGGAGCTCGGTTTATGTGGAGCAGCTCCACCCGCCTCCAGGATGGAGCATCATTGGGGATGGAGGCTATCCCTGCCTATCAGCACCCATGTGCCTCATGACCCTGTTCAGGGAGCCAATCGAAAACCCCGTACAGGGCAGGTACAACTGGCATCTTTCAAAGGCCAGGTGTGTGGTGGAGAGGGCGATTGGGATGATGAAGATGATGAAGACCCGGTGGCACAGCATCTTCCTGAAGGCCCTTGAGGTAAAAGAGGACACAACTAATAAATAACAACAAATAAATAAGGGGAATAGGTAACAAAGTGGGTCCAGGGAAGGATCATTTTGTGAATGGATCTCTAAAAACAGTAAACACAAGTGAAGATAGATGTGAAATTTAAACTAACAAGGGTTGAAAAGAATGTCAATGAAACTGCACTTTGATCCTGGGTGAAGTCCACCTTCGTGCCAGTGGTGGTGTCCTCATGTCTTCCTCCACAACCTCTGCACTGGCAATGGGGACATCGTGGAGCCGGATGTGGAAGGGGATGACCGGAGGGAGGAGGGTGACACTCATCCCAACCACCCAGGTGACCCAGCGGTCTGGGGACAGTTTCAGGGACAGACTGGCGGCTGCAGTGTCTGCTCCTAATGGTGCTATACCTGCATTACAGGAGCACGACTACAGCACACAGTAGCTGGCTTTTTTTGGTTTGTTTTTGTACGTAGTTTCTTCTTATCGTATATAGTTTCTTTAACTCTGCCTGGGCAGTATGACTGCAAGCATACTGTTCTGCTGGTTCCAAGCCTGGATACAGGAGGAGGAAGGAAACTAAATAAAGGTACAAAATATACATTCTATGTGCAGAATCATTCTATTACAGCTGGTGTTAGGATGGGCATCTAACTGTAGAAAATCGATCTCAACTTGCAAGTGGAAGTCCAGATTGAGGAGTAGCAAAGTACACACTGTCTGAGTGCAGCATCTCCATTGTGTGAGAAATCTACATGTAGCCTCATGAGGATGATGAGTTTCTTTATTGTTCATTAAATGGTCGATTGATAATAATTATGTTTGTCCTTCTACGTATAGACATTCATTTCTGCTTTATCCACCTACCACTTTTAAAGAGGAATGCTAACATGTTCACATGAATTCTTTTATATTTCAGATTATTACATGATATTTAATGTCAGTGATCAGTAAGATTAAAGTTTATATTAAAGGCAGTTTAGTTCATGATAATAACATGATGACCTTATGCCAATCTTTCATTCCTTATATAAAAATAAGACTCCAGACACAAAAATTACAATTAATCATCAGTTTTATTCTTAAAAAATTATAATTTGTTATTTAACAGCTTTATTACTTCAAGAAATTCTATTTGTCTCCTCTCCTCCCTCTCCCAGTTTTCTCTTTCTCTCCTCTCAACCCACTCTCTCCACACTCTCTCTTTCTTCTCTCCTCTCTCTCAACCTTCTCTCTCTCTCTCTCGTCTCCTCTCTCCACCCTCTCTCTCTTCTCCTCTCCCTCCACTCTCTCTTTCTCCTCTCCTCTCTCTCAACCTTCTCTCTCTCTCCTCTCCTCTCTCCACGCTCTCTCTCTCTTCTCCTCTCTCTCCACCCTCTCTCTCTTCTCCTCTCTCTCCACTCTCTCTTTCTCCTCTCCTCTCTCTCAACCTTCTCTCTCTCTCCTCTCCTCTCTCCACCCTCTCTCTCTCTTCTCCTCTCTCTCCACCCTCTCTCTCTTCTCCTCTCTCTCCACTTTCTCTTTCTCCTCTCCTCTCTCTCTTTTCTCCTCCCTCTCCAGCCACTCTCCCTCCCTCTGGTTCTCTCTTTCTCTCTCTCTCTCTCTCACTGCCTACATTCGATATGGGGTAGGCCGGCCTAACTCTCCTGCTGGCCTCATCATAATAGCTCTTCTTGTCATGCTTGGGCGCCTGCGGCAGCACGAACCGACTGTACGCTGACGTCTTCCTCCAATGTCTTCCTCCAACGTCATAGGCAGTGTGCAGTTGGTGGTGCAGCCGCAACATGAAAAGAAGCGAGAGCGTTGTCACGTGAATCGAAGGAGTCACATACTCGACTTCTCCTGCGGCGAGGTCAAGAAGTTCGGTTGAACAATCAGGTTGGGAAAAAAGGGGAAAATCAGGGGCAAAAAAAAAAAAAACATCATAGCTACCTCCAAGTAACACCCTAGCAACCACCTAAAACACCATAGCAACTGCCAAGAAAATCCTTGCCATGGCATTCTAAATGGTTGTTATGATGTTGCTAGGCAGTTGCTATGGCATGATAGGTGGTGACTAATATGTTGCTATGTGGTTGATATGGCGTTCTAGGTAGTTGCTATGGTGTTGCTAGACGCTAGCTGTGGTATTCTAAGTGGTTGCTAAGGTGTTTCTAGATGGTTGCTATGGTGTTTTAGGTGGTTGCTAGGGAGTTGTGAGGTGGTTTCTATGGTTTTCAAAGTTGTTGCCTAGCAACACCATAAAAACCACTTAGAACACCGTAGCAACCTCCTAGCAACACCCTAGGAACCACCTAAAACACCATAGAAACTGCCTAGAAAAACCTTTGCTATGGCATTCTAAATGGTTGTTGTTATGTTGTTAGGCAGTTGCTATGGCATGATAGGTGGTTACTAATGTGTTGCTATGTCGTTGATATGGCGTTGCTATTGCGTTCTATGTAGTTGCTCTGATGTTGCTAGACACTAGCTATGATATACTAAGTGGTTGCTTAGGTGTTTCTAGATGGTTGCTATGGTGTTTTAGGTGGTTGCTATGGAGTTAAAGTTGTTGCCTAGCAACACCCTAAAAACCACTTAGAACACCATAGCAACCTCCTAGCAACACCCTAGCAACCACCTTAAACACTGTCGGAACTGCCTAGGAAAACCTTTGCAATGGCATTCTAAATGGTTGTTATGATGTTGTTAGGCATTTGCTATGGCATGATAGGGGGTGACTAATGTGTTGCTTTGTGTTTGATATGGCGTTGCTATGGTGATCTATGTAGTCGCTAGGGTGTTGCTAGATGCTAGCTATGATATTCTAAGTGGTTGCTATGATGTTTCTAGATGGTTGCTATGGTGTTTTAGGTGGTTGCTAGGGTGTTGCTTGGTGGTTTCTATGGTGTTTAAAGTTGTTGCCAAGCAACACCCTAAAAACCACTTAGAACACCATAGCAACCTCCTAGCAACACCCTAGCAACCACCTTAAGCACCATACCAACCGCCTAGAAAAATCTTTGCAATGGCATTCTAAATGGTTGTTATGATGTTGTTGGGCAGTTCCTATGGCATGATAGGTGGTTACTAATGTGTTGCTATGTGGTTGATATGGCGTTGCTATGGTGTTCTACGTAGTTGTTATGGTGTTGCTAGACACTAGCTATGATATTCTAAGTGGTTGCTATGGTGTTTTAGGTGGTTGCTATGGTGTTGCTCGGTGGTTTCTATGGTTTTCAAAGTTGTTGCCTAGCAACACCCTGAAAACCACTTAGAACACCATAACAACCTCCTAGCAACACCCTAGCAACCACCTAAAACACCACAGCAACCCCCAAGAAACACCTTTGCAATGGCGTTCTGTGTGGTTCTAAGGATATTGCCAGGCAGTTTCTATGACATGATAGGTGGTTACTAAGGTTTTCTTACGTGGATGCTCTGGTTTTGCTATGTTAGCTTTGGTATTCTAAGTTACTGCTAGTAGCAGAATGACAATATATTAATACAGGTATGGTGAAGCACAACAAGATTGACCAGTAATATTATTACTACAGTAATGCCCTGTGGATAATTATACATTCATAATGATGATGAAATAATAATCATAAATATAGTGATATAATAATAAATGTATATCCTTTATAATCAAATACTAGTATCATTACCAACAGCAAGAATAATAATCATAACAATAATTTTCATCATCATCATCATCATCATCATCATCATCCAGTAAACCTTTACCTGAGTTATGCTACTTACCCATGCTGTAGCTTACCCACTAAATGAACCATGACCACACTTATGCACTGCTCACTTTTACCTTGCAGTGAATGGTCATCATAGTCTATCATATTTGTCTTTCTGTGGGGTGGACCTGTTTTACACCTTATCATACAGCACCACACATGACAATGCATAAATACACATCTCATTACGCAGTGGACAGTGCAATCACATGTAAACTCAAAGTTTCTTCTGAAACTCTAAATGTAGTTTTATTTGTACTCCTTTTATTTGGAAACTTACAGTCTATTGTACCTGCATAGTATATCCAATGTTTGCACCTCACTGGATTCAGTAGACACAGGCAAACATGATCTTACCATTATACAAATATGCAGTAAAACCTAAAAGCTATTCTCAATTTGTTAATGAACTGACATAAATAAAAATATATTGCCATTACATAAAATAATCATCTTCACAGGAAAAATTCAACCTCATAAGAATACTCTTTCTTGAAATGATGTAGAATTCGAGAGTAAGATCACAGAGATATGTGCACACATATTCATGTAAATTGGCAAATATTTAATCCTGTGAGATTTGAAATGTTGACTCTGTTAGAAAGATTCTGGGTCTCTTTGAGTGGAAACACTTGCCTGTGCCATCACTGAGATATTCACATATTTGTCAGGATGAGCCACCACAGGGCCAATGGGAGGAGGTGGTCACACACAATGGGCCAATGGGAGGAGGTGGTTACACATAGTGGGCCAATGGGAGAAGGTGGTCACACACAACATTCCAATGGGAGTAGGTAGTCACAAACAACAAAGCAATGGGAGGATGTGTTCACACACAGCAGACAAATGGCAGTCGGTGGTCACAGTCAGCATGCCAATGGCAGTAGGTGGTCACACACAGCGGGCCAATGGCAGTAGGTGGTCACACACAATGGGCCAATGGGAGGAGGTGGTCATACACAATGGGCAAATCAAAAAACTTTAATCACTTAAGATGGATTATTCTGGAACACTCTGAAAGGAAAAATATGCATTTGGCATCAGAGAGACAGTGGCTGGGCTACAATTGCCTGCTGTACCCAGGAAGACCATTTGCATAGAGAAGACACTTTGCATTGGCAGCACATGCTTCAGTGCTCTGGGAGTGTTTATAGTCCTGTGAGTTTAACACTTGATGACTGAGAGCTGTCCTTCATGGCAACAGAACTCACAGCAACAATGACTTTTATCACCATCTTCATCTGGGCACTCGCTTTCTGCATTCAAGGTAAGTGCTGGAAGCATTCACAAACACATATTATAATTGTCAATTAAAAAGTTATATAAATTTATGAAATAATACATATTGTCTGTTGCTAAATATCGGACTTATGAGGTGTTTTTCTTTCTCTTTAGAGTTTTCAGGACAGGTGACTGTGACTCAGACTCCTGCTGGTAAATCTGCTCTCATAGGAGACACTGTCACCCTGAGCTGTAGAACCAGCCCTGCTGTTACCTTCTACAGTGGTTATCATTACATGCACTGGTACCAGCAGAAACCTGGAGAAGCTCCTAAACTCCTTATCTACTATGCAAATTGGTGTAGCTCAGGGATTCCTGATCGATTCAGTGGCAGTGGATCTGGGACTGACTTCACTCTGACCATCAGTGGAGTCCAGGCTGAAGATGCAGGAGATTACTACTGTCAGAGTTACCACAGTAATGGTGTGTTCACACAGTGATAGAGAGCCGTACAAAAACCTCCCTCAGTCAGACCGCACAGAGACTGCACTGCTGCAGCTGGGACCTACTGCAGGTGCTGAGGGGGGAGGCACTGACCCGGGACACTGAGGGGTTCTGCTCCAATGGTTCAGTTATCTCTTCCAGAAGCTCTCACACCTAATACAATGTTTGAGAATTTTCATGTCTGTACATCCAACAGTTTCAAAGCCCCATGGATGAACAATTATGGTTATATAAAATACCTATTTTTATAAGTATATTTATATCAGAGGAGGCTGGTCCAGAGATGTAAGGGAGGATGTTTAACCCTTATATATGAGAGGAAAGAGGAAGACTGAAATTAAAAATTGTAATGTGTAATAGAATATTGGAAGCTGTAATTATAATAACCTATTATTATTGTTATTATTAATAACCTTGCTGTTATTAATAAAAACACATTTACATTAATAAACTAACCATTAAGGCTAGTTAGTTGGTCATTTTATTGACACAAAGTGATAAAACATTTGGGTTAAAACAATAAAAAATCATATATAAAATAAATCCATAAGTTAAAAAAGGTAATGAAACCAGCAACACAAAGTCCCATCACTCAGTCCATAGAATATTGCTGGTGCTCCAATAACTCAAGGCAAGCATGTAACATCACTAAAGTTCTGTTATCAGTGTCCACAAAGAGTGAGCTCAGTTCAGTGGAGTCATGCCCATATTTCACACAGATATCCTGTGTGCGAGGGCACACCAGTATATGTTCTTCATTCTGTATGCCAGTCTTGCAGCAACACACGTGTTGTTCAGGTGGCGTACGGCTCCACCTTCCCATTTCCACTCGCAGTCAGTGAGAGGACAACCGGAACCGTGTGAAGCTTATTCTCAAGTGGTCTTCAATATACCAGTGTATGGCTGGGATAAAGTGGATGGATGGATACATCTGGGTTGATGGCGTGGTGGGTCTTGTATCTTGTTCCTTTTTTATATTGCAGTTTCTTAAACATGTCCATATGGTCACTCTCAATAGGATCTTGTTTCTCCATTATCTCAGATAAATGTGAGTTCATAACTTGGTTCTCTTTTCTAGTTACTTCAAGCACATGCCATAAGGGGTCATCAAGCATGCCATGACGCTCCTTCACCTCGGTCAAAAACCTGGCTTGCTTTTCTCTCACTAAAGTCTGCACTGAAGGAAGTCCTGTCTCCAAGAGGCAGGTTAGGTTCAGTGTCGTAGACCTCACCCCAAGTAGGGATTTCACTCCAGTCATACAGAAAGTTTCAACAGGTTTTAAGGGCACTTTTAACCGAGCCTCACACCCATACAAGACAGCTGATGAGAAAGCAGCCTCAAATACCTTTAACACAAAATGGGGCGTCATAGTTGGTTGATAAGAAGATGATTAATTTGTTTAAATGCTTTGTTTTCTCTTTGACATGTAGAGCGAGTAAGGTTCGGGAATTTCAATCAGCAGTGAAGATAGCTCCAAGATATGTATAACTGTTACAACACCTCACCATAAATGAACCAAGCTGAATAGGCTGCCTGCCTTCATCAGATCTCAAAATGGTCGTAAACTTTGTTTTACCTTCATTACCAAGAATCTCATATTCATTACATTCCACATCATATTCCTCAAAGTATTTCAGTTTCTCAATCAGCATTAGAACATGGAGTCATTTCAAGAAGCCATCGTCTCCACATTGTTGTTTAAACTTTCTGATCAACGTGTCAACAAACATCACAAACAGGAAGCAGGATGTGGAGGATCCTTGCCTCACCTGATGGACGATGTTATTGCTGTAGTGCTCAGGATCCTTGTTGTCACACTGTACATTGACATCAGAACCTAAATCATAGTAACTCCACACCCCAAGCGTTTTAAAATTCGGAACAGTTTTCCTCATGGAACCCGGTCATAGCTTTGGAGAAGTCTATAACAGCAGTGTACAGCTGAACCTTCTTTCTGATACAATAGTCCATTATAAGCCTAAGTGCCACAATGTGTTCAATGCAGCCTCTTTTAGTTCGGGCTCCTGCCTGCTCCCAGAATGGCTCATACCAGCCCATCAGTCTATTGATCAGCACATAATCACACAACTTTGCTGCACTGTTGATCACACTTATCCCCCGGTAATCATCACAATCAAGGGCGTTACCTTTCCTGAATAACATGACCAATCGAGCAGGGGCCCAGCTCATTGGATAGCCAGTCACAAAGATGAGATTTATATGCGTGCATAAAAATATTACCCAGTTGCCGGGCAGAAATTTGAACACGCCTGGGCTTACCCCATCAGGGCCCGCTCCATTTCCCCACTTTAGCTGGTGGTCGATCACATGTTGAGTCTCTGCTGTTGTGATTGGGTCATCCAGCAGTGGCGTATTCACATTATAGGCCTCCATATGCAGTGGGTTTTCTCCCTCACCAGCAGGGAGGTTCAGCAGCTTCTCCATATGTTCTTTGAAGGCAGCTTCAGAGGGAATCTCTTGGTGAGGAGTTGAGGAAAACCCCCCTTTCCAATCAACGGCCTGCCACAACATTTTAGCATCACTGCACTCCAAATTTGCTCTTGAGCTGATGTACCAGTCACGGTGACATCATTGTAAATATCATGTCTAAACAGAGCAGTGACACCCCCTCTCTGACTGTACTGGTTATTGGCTACCACAGGTATGAGTCTAGGGGTGTGGGTCACATGAGCTCTTTTAATCTCTGTCAGCACCACTATGTCATGGTCCCTCAGCCACCATGTCACATTCATATTTCCCAGTTTATTATGCAGCCCGTTAACATTCCAGAACCCAAGTCATATATGTTTGGACCCAGTATCTGAAAAGGTGACACAAACTTACAGACCACCTCCCCATCTTTAGTTACAGTGCGCTTCCTGTAATCCACTCTGATTGTGCACCCAACATTTGCAGGAGCTGCCCTCTCAGTTTTTGCATAGTCACGTGGCCTCTTCCATCCCCTATCAATGGCAAGAAGTAGATCTTTCTTTTTGTAAACTTTTTTATGGTCTTCTTTAAAGTCCTTCAACTTTCTGGTATTATCCAACACAGTTGGATAATCTGTTATAGTAATCACCAACAATGGGTGGGGTGGTGAATTTCCATCCCTTGGGTTCCCAAGCCTCATAATTTTAGTAGGCACAACACCAGGGCCCCACTAATATGGCTTCAACATCAGCTGCATCCTTTTCCCAGCGTTTCTCTCCTTTTTTACTCTGCCACTTCTGTAAATATAAGATTCTTCTCTCTTTGTCTTTTTTTTTTCCAGATTTTCAGGTCACAGTGCTGTTGGGCTACGGCTGTCTTCACCTTGCTATACTGCTTAGTAACAGTCACCATTTGGGATCTTATACTCTTACTTACTGCACTTGCTTCAGAAAGTTGTTGCTTGAAGACTTCATTCTGAGCTTTGAGATCTTGGACTTCCTTGGCAAGAATATTTTGTCTTGAATTAAGCTCTTGTATCTCCAGTTATTCTGGCCTTTGGAAGAAAAACAGCCCCACAATGTCACAGATCCACCACCATACTTCACCGTGGGAATGAGATACTTTTCTGCATGTCTATTTTTCTGTCTACTCCAAACCCACCTCTGGTGTTTGTTCCCAAATTGCTCTTTTTGGTGTCATCTGACCACAGAACATGGTCCCACTGAAAGTTCCAGTGATGTTCTGTAGGTTCTTGAGTTTGTTGGTTGATGACAGCAGAGGCTTTTCTCTGGCAACCCTCCCAAACAACCTCTGCTTATGTAGGTGGCGTCTGATTGTAGTTTGGGAGACTTTCTGACCCCAAGACCCAACTAATGTCTGCAATTCCCCAACTGAGATCCTTGGAGATTCTTTCACCATCCAAATCATCCTCTTCACTGTATGTGGGGTCAATATAGACATATGTCCTCTTCCAGGCCGATTCTCAACATGTCCAGTTATTTTAAACTTCTTAATTATTGCCCTGATAGTGGAAATGGGCATTGTGACAGAGTGCCCCAAGGGTGGAGGACTCAAAGAACAAGGATTGCCAGGATGTGGTGCAGATGGGGAAATGTGTTTACAGGTGTTCAGTGAAAAAACAATGGGAGTGCAGAAATATATATTTACAATGAATAAAAAGAGAACAAAACACTGTACAAAAACAGAAAACACAAACTTAGTTGCGGTGTTTGTGTTGTGCCTGTGGTAATGCGAATTTCATCGCGGCACTAGTCTGTTACAGGCATTTTCAACTGTTTAACTACTTTCTGAAAGCCATTTCCTGGTCTGTGCAGCTCAACAACAACTGCACATCATTGCTCTATTCTCTTGTCTGCCTCATATTTATGGATGACTAGGGGAATTTGGCCTGTGTGTCACCTCATATTTATACCCCAGTCATGGCTGACCATTTAAGTGTTCC
The DNA here is from genome assembly GCA_019788955.1 of Albula glossodonta. Taxonomy (NCBI): domain Eukaryota; kingdom Metazoa; phylum Chordata; class Actinopteri; order Albuliformes; family Albulidae; genus Albula; species Albula glossodonta. The sequence goes on along the minus strand of JAFBMS010000388.1, from coordinate 28,369 downwards.
TAATCCCTCAGGTGAACTTTAAAACATAAAATATGAATGGGAATATACTTTTGTTAGCATTTTACACAAAATAATTTCTGTGGGTGCCAATAATTGTGGCACGCATATTTTAGAGAAAAATATTTATATCATTTTAAGATTTAGTTTTTCTTTTCAATCATTTTACTTTTTTTGGGAATATTAGAAGAGAATATATTTTTGTGAATATTTTGAAGTAAAAGATAGAACAGAGGAGAAAGTTAGGAAGAACAACAACTATGTATGTGTATAAGTATTTGTATACCTATACTGCTATCCTGCCGGTCACTATTGTTGCCATCAACATGTTTCATCATGTCTCATTCCATGACCACACTGAACAAAGTTGAGTATTTTCAAATGCATATATCAATACTAGACACCTTATAGATGATGTGTACCAAAAATCTTTGTCCTACATTTATGTTAACATACTTTACTAACCTTTTGTTTGGGAGCTTTGATTCTGCCAAGCTCTTGTCATGGTGCAACCAAGAAGTAAACAGCTGTGGTCATGTGACAATTTACACTAAACATGTGACACTGCAACATTTCATTGACACCCTTCATTTTTTCAATATTTGCTGGAAATGCATTGATACATCATTCTGTAACATTTGTAGAGACTTACAACTGAAAACGACTTTTTATGTTTACTATTGTGGCTGATTGGAAAAAATGGGCTAACTAACTTGCAGTCAAACTGTTTATGTGTTGCTTGAAACCATGTGTAAATTTAATCCTAAAGGAACTATTTTTGTTGGTGGAGCTGAATACACAACAAAAAAACATTATTTTTTGTCTCAGATTATTGTTACTTGATAAACAGACTGTTAAAAGCATTCAGTAGTACAAAATTCACAGACAACGATAGAGCATTAAATGAGTTTATTGATGAGGGATATTGTAGAGAATGTACTTGGGCTTGGACCCTAAGGGGGAGGAGTAGTTCTGTCCTCGAGGTGAGGGAAACCCCCCCCCCCCCACCCTCTTTTTTTTGCTGAAAGAAATTGGGAGAACAGTTAGGATTAGGTACCTATAGTGAAGAAAGAAGGAGAAGATGAGGCGGAGATGGGGGAGGAGGAGGTCTTGCTGTTATAATATCACACTCAAGGTCTTGCTGTTATTTTGAATATCAGCATGGCTGTGATTATCTTTGGCACTCGGGCTGCAGCCTCGTACCTACGACCGAGGTGTAATATTACTTAATTATTCTTGTAAATTTAGAACATAGAATTGGACAGAATTCACATCAATTCTGTTTCCCAGCAACAGTAGTAAGTTCAAGTTGTTTAGAATTTTCAATATTTCAGTCTCTATGATGTCACAATATGAATGCCCTTAAAATACAAACAACTATCAATTCATATGTCATTTGGACTTTTCTTCTATTGCAACAATTTCACACCAAAATATACCAGCCACTTCGTATGGTAGAAGACAATACTGTGTTCCACTATTTTCTTGGACAGTTACATCCTTCAGACTTGTAAGTAGATACCTCCCCAGCTTTTCCTCAAATGCAGTGTCTCTTTGTCATTACTTCAAAATGAATTGATCAGGTCTGTGCCTGAATCAAACAGAAATTACAGGGGTTTTAATATTTTACCTAGATATAGCTCATTAGCCAGCCAGGTATGTAACTCAAGTTAGGGTGTCATATCGTACATGAGAATGGCCAGTGTTGGTGCAAATTTGTTTTGCCATGAGGTGCTAGTATTTCCACTCTAAATTACTTGCTGTTCACAAAGAATTGTGATAAAATTGGCATTATGAAGTTTCATGATTATGAATTAAAATAGGTTGTTGAAAAAAGCCATTTGGAAATAAAATGTATTATGAAATGAAGATCAAATAATGAATTACTACATCATTATGAAGCTAAATTAAAACATGACAATGGCATTGTAAAAATTAATGTTGAAATAATATTTTATCATAGTGGGTTGAGTATTTATTGAATTATTTCACAATTTATCATGTAATTTATTATCTATTTGATTATTTCATAAACGTTTTTTCTTCATTTAATTTAGACTAAAATGCCATTCCATACTATGATGTTAAAATGGGCAGGAGGCTCAAATGTAAAACAAAATGCAACAGAGAAGTAGACAACTGATGCAGAACTGAACATAAAGTTTATTCACAAAATCTGTGAATCAACATTGAACATTCATTTCGTTGTGACGGACTGTGGGACAGAACATACTGAAAAGTGAAGTTTGTGTCTTAAGTCAATTAACTGAAAAGAAATTTTGATTTTTGCTGCGTGTCTGAAGCGGTAGCAGCAGTTGTTCATATGTTGTCAAATGTCGGAATTAGCGGTAGGCCTACAGCAGCCCCATCGTCAGTTCATCACCTCCTTGTATCACTTTGTGTGCCTTTTCTGGCCTAAACCTCCAGTTTCTTTATTCTCTTCTCTCCAGACAACCATCAACTCGTCATGTGTTTGCTTCCTTCCCCTGTTGCTCTGTGCTCTTCTACTCGTTTCAGGAGACCCAACCACCGCAGACGCAACCTGGCCAACCTGGCCTAGAAAGCCGATTTCTATGCCGAGATTACAGTCGTTTCAGTTCCTTTCAGTTCATTACTTTATTATAAATTGTATAAATTATTGTTTATAAATGTATTACGTGCTATGTACTATGTTTGTTGGCTATGCTATGTTTGTTACTATGACTATTACATTGATCTTACTTTAGCTATAATTTAAACTGCTGTTTAAATGATACTTATTTTCTAAGATTCGTCCCGTATTTACGTTGACTGTATGCACTCCCTGTACGTCGCTTTGGATGAAAGCGACTGCAAAATGAATAAATGTAAAAGTTCTGGTCTTAATTCTGTTAATGTGGCTCCCCCTAATGGTGCAGTTGGAGCTGCTCTTGTTTTGTTGGAATTAACCTGTCAATCTATCCTCCATTTTAGAGAATGAGTTCGGTTAAGGCACGCTGCATATTGTTCGTTCACCTTTCAAACGGCTAGGTCTCGGAAATATACGCCTGTAAGTCACAAAATATTTTTGTGTTACAGTTGTCAGGCAGTATAGCTACTCCAAAATATTGTTGTGATAACGCCAGTTTTTGTGTAATTATTCGCAAGTTAGCATACGCGCTAACCGAGATAGCAATTATTTATATATTTTACATTGTATTTCACGAGCATTTTGCTACGCTGTGTTTGTACTTACCTAGACACGTGGCTAATTATTCATTCGAGTATATTGCAAAGTTAATGAGTTTATTCTAAGCTTAATTCATAAAAAGACCTTGTAAACATTCTATATTAAGTGGTACATCTGTTTAATATTATTTCAGCTGTTTATACTTGCTAAGTGTGTTAACTTAGTTTTCTCCTCGCTGCACGACAATATTGTGTGGAAATCAATGTTAGCTACTCTCCTTTGTTTAGCTTGGTTATTGATGTCATGAAAGAATAACTACACAGGCAGCAAATGTAATTTAATGTCTTTTACTTATTGTTATTTCAGTTTTACAAAATAAAAATAAAATGAAGGGAGGAAAGAAAGAAAAAGGAATTGTTAGTAAAGCGCTTAACTTACCTCAAGCCTTTATTGGATCCTTTGTGTTAACTGTCTGTCTGCTTTGCACAGAAACGTTAAGTGAGGACAGAATAGTAAATGTGAATCATATCTGAAAGCTTGACATCTCTGGCCTATAATTATGAAGACAGAAAATCAGAGCATATTACAAGTAGATGAATGAGATTAGGACTGTGTTCCAGACAAGAAGGATATTCTCTACAGAGAAGTCCTCAAAGGTTGGAAGTTTGCAAATTAAATAAGGGAATTTATTCCTTCAATATAGTCAGTTCTGTACTATATACATTTTTCTTGTAGCTCAGCTAAGACACTGCATTATCAAGGGCATTGTTGTGACAGACCTAAGGGGTACCGTCACATGAAATGGTACCTTTCCATAAAAACTAAAGGTGCTTGTTTTGCCTTGTTGTTAGGTAAGTCAATAATGGTTTGGTTAGTTGCAAACAAGTAATTTAAGTAACTGTAGTTTACATGGTGATGTTGCATGGTATGGTGAGTATGGTGTCTGGTAGAAATTGAGGACAGTACAGTACTTTGAGATGGGCCCAGGTGAATTTGTGCTTTCTCCTGTCTTGAAGCAAACCTAAATCAAGCAAACTTAAAATTAAAAGTTGTGGTTGGTTGTGAACGGGGCTCTGACAAGATGCCTGTCTCTGCAGAATGTCCCTTGTTCCCAGCAGAATGGCCATGGAGCTTTGGATTCTGGTGTTCGTTGTAATTGTTTCCCTCATCTGCCTGACCATCCGCCTCTTCCAGGGGAGAACCTACTTTCGTGAGGTGCTGATGAGGTGGAGGACCATAATCAGATGACTAAAGAAATGGAAGAAGAAGAAGAAGGTAAATAAGAGGAGGGGTGTACCCAGAGCAGTGTTCTTTATGTGTAATTCATGTAATCTTTTTGATACCTGTTTGTGTTTGAGTCTCAGTCGTTTTTTTCTGGAAGCTGATGCATCTCAGCCTGATACTGTTTTTTTTCCCATGTATCACACAGTATCACAGTATATTTCAGATAGTGTGTCTCAGCAGCTTCGGGTCTCCTCTATTATGATGTACTTATATCATTATAGCAACAGATGGGCTCTGTCTCCCTTCTGTGGTCAGTGTGTGTAATGGCAGCTTGTGTGATGTGATGGGGAGAGTACGTTTACATTTACTGGAATTCATTTGGCAGGCACTTTCATCCAAAGCGACGTACAAGGATTGGATACAGTCATCCACAAATCGAAAAGTGCATCTATCAATAATGCTTCAGCAAATCTATTAATTAAATCTGTCATAATAGAATAGCCTGGAAGAATGGTACATAGCCAAGTAAAATATGTACAATGAAAAAATTGTAATTTTAGGATTACACAAGTAATTTCATTTATAATATTAATATTACCCAATTAATTTAAATAATAAACAAAATACATGAATATAAATCGTAATACTAATACATTTACATTGTAATGATAATTAATACATAATGCAAACACATAATTATATATATTACAAAATAGGTGTACAACAAGTTCTTAATGAGGGTAGGATGTTTAGGCCAGACATTTTCTGAAGAGGTGGGTTTTCAGACCACATCGGAAGGAGTGTAATGATTCAGTAACAGCCCGTAGTAGGACAGGGAGTTCGTTTCACCATTGGGAAGTTCCAACGTGGAGAACAGGTTGAGTACTCTGGACTGTCCTGCCTGGTGAACACTGCTACTATATCCTGGAACTTGTTACATTCAACTGCTTTACAGTCAAAGCATTGATCATAAAAAATACTTTTCATTAACTGAGACTCATTCATCAATGTAAGCTATTAACATTGTAAAAATACAAATATTCAACCTACTTATAGATATCTGGATGCATCTAGAAGAAAACATGAATCTAGAAGAAAACATGAAATACTGCTAACGGACAAAATTCACTTTTTATGTAGCCGATATGTGTTTTCCATTTAGGCAGCTCTTCTGTCAGCTTAATATAGAATCATTAAGTTAAAGACAATCTGAGAAAATTGGGAGAACAATGGTAAACTATCTCAAACAATGCGAAGATTTAATTAACATCATTGTCCATTTTCTATGTGAATCTCTCTTTTTTTCCCCAAGAGCACTGGACAAGATGACAATTGTTTTTCACAGCTTGTAGGTTTTACTTCTCTAAGTAAAACCTCTGATCTATGATCAGTTTTGTCTTTTGATTCCCACTGACTAAAGGCAGGCAGGTGATTTGAAACAGAGTCAGAGTCGTCTCAGAAATATTTTGCCTGTGGTTGGACAAACACAATGAAAATGGCGAAAGAACGATCACCTCCCTTGAACGCCAGAAGTGTTGTTCCTCACCTGAAGAACTCGGGTCGCTTTTGAGGCATTTTGATTTTTCAGAGCTGAAAGAAAGGATGATTGTACTCAAGGGGTTTTTATTTAAAAGTGATTTTTTTATTAATGATAGCGAGGTCTTCCAACATTACATTTCAAATATATTTTTATTTTATTGTCTTCTTCTTTCCTCTCAAAAACAGGGGAGGAGCACCCTCCCTCTCCTCTAAGGACCAGTCTCTTCTTATATATATATATACACACATATATTTTCTTCTTCTGTCTGTTATGGACCAGCACATTAACAGTAGAATTGATTACAATATTTGGAAGAACAGATACCTAAAATTGTTGTATAATATTGAATCTTGTCCTTGATGGCAGAAGACAAAATGGGTTGTCATGACAGTTATGATTTAGTCATGTTTAGCAGACGCCCAAAAGCACAGAAACTTCCCTTTATAAAGCTGGATGTTTATTGGAGCAATCTGGGTCACACGCCTTGCTTAAGGGTCCAACAGCAGTGCCTCCTCCCTGAGAATCAAACCCTGTGTCACTAAGTTTGACCTGCTGCAACATAACCATTTCACTACACTACTGACATTTGTTTGAGAAGTGAAACAAAAATGAAAGAAATAACATGTTTAATTGATGCATTTCAGGGTTGCAAATGAGACACAAGACTATGAAATATATACTGAGCTGTACCATTTGCAGGCAGCATGGTGGCTCAGTGGTTAGCACTGTGGCCTCACAGTTTCAGTGGGCAGGCACAATGGGCAGCAGTCCCTGTGTTGAGCTTGCATGTGTTTGCCTGGGTTTTGGAAGTGCTCATCTGTCCAGTGTCTTCCTTCCCCTTGCCCAATTCATGCTGGGATAGGCTCCATCACCAGCCCCTATTTTTCTGGTGAGTTTTTGGGGGGTAGGCTTAAATTACAGATTGAAGAACAAATGCCTTTAATTCCTAGGTTTTCCAGTTCTGTTCAGGTGCACATTGACTTGACAGTGGTGGTAAAAAGGGGTCTGTGGTCTGTCAGTGAATTAACTAATGTCAGAGGGGTCCATATCAGTGATGGCATAATCGACTACACTAGCCCTAAGAGCTGGGCAGTAAGTGAAGCTCCCTAAAGAGTCCCCTCTGATCCTGCCATTAAGCATGTACAGGCCTAAGGCTCCACAGAGACGCACTAACTCCCTATTGTTTTTGTTCACAGCACAGTCAGGGCTGTTTCTCTGTGGTACAGTTGGTGTTAGGTTCAGGGGGTTGTGTGTGATATTCATGTCTTACATCAAAAAAATTACATACACACCTTTAACATTTATAATATCATTTTATTGTAATAAAATAAAACATGATTACACAATAGTTCTTCAAATGAACCTGCTAAAAAGCCATATTGTTACAGGATTGAACTTGTACTGAGGTAAACTGGAGACATCTGAAACTGTGTCTCTCTCCTACCTCTACTCCGACCTAGTGTATCTATGTACAAATCTGTGTGTTTCAACAGGCACATATGATTAAAAATGTATGAATTACTGTTTGTGTGTGAGCTATGACACAGGGTATATTTATGTCAGTGTGTGTGCATGAGACTGAGTGTGTGTATGCATTTTACAGTGTATGGAGTGTATGTGTGTGTGTAGCAGTACAGGTGTGAGTATGCATGCATCTGGGTTACTGCATGTTTTTGTGGGCAAGTGTGTGAGCTGGAGTGGATATGTGTCACAGGGAGAGTGCGTGTGTGTGTGTTTGTGTGTGTGAGAGAAACTCTACTCCAGCTAGCATAGGGACACTGAGGTGTTATACCCACACACTATAAACCCAGCACAGAGGGGTGTGTGTGTGACTCTATTCCAGTTGGCACAGGGACACTGAGGCGTTAGATCCATACACTCCAAACCCAGCACAGAGGGGTGTATGTTCAGTGAAGTTGGTGTGGAATCTGTGCAGGAGGGTCAGTGTGTCAGACTCAGAGACGCTGTAGAAGGACAGAGTGCTGGCCAGATGGTCCACACACACTCCTACTCTGTACACACACACTCCTTCACCATCATCACACACTCCTACTCTGCAGTAGGGGGAGGGGGGGGCAGGTATGTGTGTTTGATTATTATTGTGCCTGACATAGTAACTGTGTTTAGAGCACTCCAGCCTCCAGGAGTTTTTATTCCGTCCAAACCTACAGTCAGCATCCCATCCTATCCTGCTGATTCCTTTATATGTCACTGCTATATCAACCCCTCCCCACTCAGGCACACTCCACTCAGCCTCCCAGTAACAGCAGCGTTCAGACAGACTCTCTCTGCACAAAACCTGGTGCCAGCTGTCAAATCTCTCTGGATGATCAGGATATGGCTGCGGCTCTATCTCTGAGTCTGTCACCTTCCTGCTCCCCTCAGACAGAGACAGGAATCTATTCACTGTGTTTGGATCCAGTGTGAGCTGACAGCCATCTGCAAACCAGAGACATTAATGAGATTAATTATCGTTATTCGTGTGTGTGAGAGAAAGAGAGAAACAGGGTTGTGTTTGTATGTGTGTGCGTCTTCATGTGTGTGTTTGGAGTATGTGGGGTTGTTTGTGTGTGTGTTTATGTGTAGGTGGGCGAATGTTTATAAACACCATCTGCAAACAAACACAAACTGAACTCAATGACCATGAGAAACACACACACATGCATATGCGCACGCATGCACACACACACACAGTGCTGTATGTATGGACAGACTTTTGTCTGAGCGTGAAAAAGAGAATGGTGAAGAGAGGGGCTGGAAAAAAGAGCTGAAAATAGATGTGAAAGAAAGAGGGAGAGAGGGAGGAGAGGAAATGGAGAGAGTGAGTGTTCAGTGCTGACAGACTCACATTTCCTGGGTCCTGGTTTGTTCCTGCTCTCTCCTCCATGGTCCACACTGTAGGAACAGCAGAACAGACAGTGACTGAGTGACACAGTGTGGAAACTCTTTGTACTTACAGCAGTGTGTCTATGAGGTGCAGTGTGGAAACTCTCTGTACTTACAGCAGTGTGTCTACGAGGTGCAGTGTGGAAACTCTGTACTTACAGCAGTGTGTCTATGAAGTACAGTGTGGAAACTCTCTGTACTTACAGCAGTGTAAGTGTGTCCAGTTTAGCAGCAGAGAGCGCTCTCACTCCTGAGTCTCCTGGGTGATTGTAGCTCAGATCCAGCTCTCTCAGGTGTGACGGGTTTGAACGCAGAGCTGAAGCCAGAGAATCACAACCTCTCTCTGTGACTCGACAGCCTGACAGCCTGCAGAGAGGAGATCAGCTCTGGTCAAACACACCTTTCAAAATCTGAATATAAAATGACAGGGCTGTGGAATTGGTGATTATCATTATCAAACACATAGCAGTGTGTTACACACCTTACAGAATCTGAATATAAAATTGCAGGGCTGTGGAATTAGTAGTATATACCTTATTGTCATTATTTTAATGAGTGAGACTGACTCATTTACTTCTTTGTTTTGTATAATTGAAGGTATGTAATTAATATTGTAACACTGAATGAATAATTTCCAAAGGTAACAATTCAGTATTTTATTCCCTTATGAACACTGAAATTGCCATTGGAAAAACACATTTTAACGTCACAGAATGACTGTGCAAAGTGAACAGAAAGCTTTAGCTTGAGTCATTATTAATATTAGTGGGATATTTAGTCACATTTGAGCCCTTCATGAAAAAGGGGGTTTGTGTTTGTTACTCACCCCAGTCTCTGCAGTTTACAGAGTGGGTCCTCCAGTCCAGCAGAGAGCGCTCTCATTCCTGAATCCTGCAGCTCGTTGTCTCTGAGCTCCAGGTCTCTCAGCTCTGAGTGGGGAGAATGCAGGACTGAGGCCAGATCATCACAGCAGCCCTCTGTGAGATTACAGCAACCCAGCCTGTGGAGAGAACACACACACTATAAATATACACCAACCCAGCCTGTGGAGAGAACACACACACACAATAAATATACACCATCCCAGCATGTGGAGAAAACACACAAACACACACATTATAAATATACACCAACCCAGCCTGTGGAGAAAACACACACACACACACACACACGCGCGCACACACACAATAAATATACACCAACTTATGGAGAAAAAACACACACACACACACCCCTCTGTGCTGGGTTCGGAGTGTGACAGTATATGTGTGTCCCAGCTGGAGTCACTCACTCACACACACACACACACACTCTCTATATATATATACACCATCCCAGCCTGTGGAGAAAACACACACACACACACACTCTGTGTGTTATAAGTCATGTACATGCACTCAGATTCACTTTCATACACATATTTTTATCATTGTGAATAATGAAGCCTTTGTATTTATAACTGGTTGTCTGTGTTATCACTTAAACATTGACTGTAGCCACTCTATTCATAGAACAAAGCCTTCAAAAACTGGTTAGATCCCCAATACCAATTATCAATAATTGTATTGTTAAAAGGGTATGGTAATTCCTATTAACAATACATTTAATGTTTTTTAAATGGAAGGTTATGGCTTAAGTCATTTTATGAGGTTGATTACTTTTAATTGGTGCCTTGTGCTGGGACTGTTAAAATGAACATATTGTGTTATCTGTTTGTTCTTGCACTACATACACTTCACCTGCAATTAACTGGAGCCTTTGTGAGGAACAGCATTATCCTCATATTTTCTGCTTCCCATGTGCTGAATTGTACATTTACTCTACATTTTGTTGTGCCCTCATGTGTGAGGATAGATTTTGGCATATTCAATGTTTTGTGATAATATCATTTGGCTGTATTTAATGTTTTTTTTAGAATGACAAATGCTATTCAATTTTGGAAAACAGGCAGAGAGTGGGGCCCCTGTAGAAGAAGGAGGGAGTGAGGCTCCTGACAAAACAGATAATGGGGCCCCTATCCAAGCAGCTTTGAACTTCATTATTGGTATTATAAATCACCCTTAATCATTCAAATCAATATGAGAGACAGCTTTAATTAATTATGAACAATCATTACAGTCATTTAGCAGATGCTATTTATCCAAAGTGACTTACAATTGATGAGGCTAACCAAGGGTTAATCCCCCCTGGGAGCAATGTGGGGTTAAGGGACTTGCTCAAGGGTCCAACGGCAATGGTGTTCTTGCTGTGGCTAAGCTGGGGCTTGAGCCACCAACCTTGGGGACCCCAATCATGCACCTTAGCCACTAGACTACAGACTGCCCAATTATTATCTCTGAATCATGAAAATAATTGTCCATTTGGTCATTTTACTGGCATACCAACATCTTCAGTACCTCTGAAATTTTAGTAAATTGCCCTTAACCTGATTTGAACTGAAGTATACACAGTCATGCTCTGTCTTGGCTCTCTCAAGGCAAGCCAGCCTTGCCCTCCTTTGCAAATGAGTAACTAGGGAGTGAGATTGTAAACCTGAAAGCTCAAAACAAACATCTAAACAAACTGTCTTCCACAGCATGGAGAGGACATGATGCACAAGAACTTCATGTTCAGTTGGAAAAAAAAAATAATATATGTTGCTACAGTATGTCTAAATACACGCTAGAGATATGCCAGGTACAGAAGAGAGTCAAACTTTCAAATCTCTCCTCTTACATGACCTCGACCCCTGTATTCACACTCATGTTGTTTTGTCCTTAAGAAATAAACAATCAATGCATAAGATTAAAAGGGAAGCCCAGATCATTTGAGACACCCTGCGTATCGTGCCACAAATGAAAAAACTGAGGTTGACCAGAAGGTCCAGAGCAAGTGCCAAGTCACTCCCTCAGAACCTAAGAGCCCCGAACACACATTAAGAAAACCTTTGGCCAAAATTTTACTCTAGTTGTTTTTCTCAATCCAAAGACAGCAAAAATTGGAGAGAAGATAATTCAGGCAGAACCACAGGTACAGACACAGATGGGGAAGGAAGCTCAGAATAGTTTGACAGTAGCTGCACTGCTTAGAAAGGAACATAAGTTCCCATATGCTCATCAGGAAAAGGAAACCTGCAAACAGAGTACCTCTCCTCCTCCATCACTCTCTTCTCTCTTTGTTCAACTCCACCTTAATGGTAATTTAGTCAGTTACTGTAGACTGTTAAACCCAGCCCAATCAGGCAACCACAGCTACAGGATGATCTTTGCAGGTGCATTGGGCACATCCCTAGAGTGCTGCCCCATTCTTACATTTTTCACAACACCTCCTCATTGTGAATAGCTGCTCACTGACACAGTGTCATGTAAGTCAGTAATTAGCTGGACTTCAGGAAGTACCACTAATGTAAGACTGTTAACATACATCTCCTGGTTAGGATATCACACAAACTAGGATGACCTATAGAAATGAGATCATTATGTCTGTATTTCCATTTCTTGATACAGTCACCAGGATAAACAGTCTCTGTCAGAACAGCACAAGGGTACCTGGGGGTAACAGCCAGGAATCACCCTTCCACAGCAGCTCCTGTCTGAAGGGACTAAACAGTCCAGTCCAGTCTGGGCCAGACCAGACCTCAAACTGTCATCAAATGTTCATCTGATCCATAGGGCACCACCCTCAGACTTCTCATGACTGGATCACTGACAACTCATACTCTACCTCACTAACACTCCTGACCACTTTAAGCATAAACCTCCCAGGTGCTACTGTTTTCTTATTTTCCATTATATTTTATAGATTGTGTTTGTCAGTAGATATGAGTATACCTTAATAGTCAGTCCTTGACTGTTAGTAGTGTTCTCTTTTGACATGTTTTCATGATTGGTTAAATGTTACATATAACTGCTCAGATGTCTACAGCTGTGTATGAACTGCCAAGATTTGCCAAACTGTCATAACCTGTCAAATGAACTTGAGGACCTGTGGAATGTTGAATGACTTTTGCGCTCTAAAAGAATACTGGCTTAAGCCGCATACTGAGACCAAAGGGGGGTGTAGGGACAATGGAACTACATTTCCACACACTCCACAGGAAACACCAGTGATGTTTATAGCACCGCCCCAGCCTGACATCCTCAGTTACAGTAAGCTAATTCTGTAACCCCAGAAAAACACAATGGGCAATGAAAGTTATAGAACTAGGAAGAATTGTTCCATTGTTCCCTCTCTTACTCTCCCAGCTCTTACTCATAAGTTTATCCTCATGTGCAGAACACACACAGGAAAACTCACACACTCTCACACTATAACTACTCTCAGTCCAACACAGAAAAATATGCTGACTGAGTCAATGAGTCGAAAGTAAATTTATAAGACTATAAACTTGTAAAAAGCATAGTCCACTCATTCAATATTCACCTAAACTAATGGTAAATTGGATGTTACATAGAGAATGTAGACAACATATAGAGAAGGTTCAGGGTCAGGGTAAGAGGTCACCAGAGAGGGCAGGTAGGGGAACTCTCTGTCCCATCAAACTGTCCTGTAATCATGAGTGTTATTTTTAAAAAATAAATTTAAGGTGAGAAAAATGGTAGCATTCACAAAAATAGTCATCAGGGAATGATAGAATAGCTATCTAATCAGGATCTTATCTCCCTCTCCCCATGTAAAGCTCTGCAAATTATTAGAGCTTCAGTGCTGATGCGATCACCAAGAAAAGGGCACGCCACGTCCGACAAACTATCTCCTACCTACATGCTGCAGGCTCTGCAGGTGGCTTTCATAAGTGTTTCGTTTTAGTTTCTGAGTAAAGCTCTGCTCCTTGCCATGCTTGAAAAGCCTGTTGTCTCTTTGGTCACTGATTCAGGGGTATTTACAAGGGGGTGGAGTCCATTTGTCCCTCTCAGGCCGTGTCTGGGTGCATGGCAAGGGGCCATAAAAGAAGGGAGCAGGGTAAATAACCATAAAATACATGTTGCTGTCTCGACATTAGTCTATGGATAGAACACACACATAATCCAACTTTCACACTGAACTTCAACACAAGATAATTCTGGTCAGGAACCACACAGCTGGCAACCCTAAGACTCATGGGGTTTTATTCTGCTTTACTTTGCTGTGATAGAGGAGTAAGAAGAGAGGGAGGGGACCAATGTGGACAAAGGAAGGAAGGCTGGAGAGAGGAGAAGTTGGATTGAGAGAAGGAGCTGTTTAAGGTTTCACTGTACGGAGCCATAATCACTAACTATTTACTAAAAGTCACAAAGTACACAGCACTACTCACCCCAATGTCTGTAGGTTACAGTTTGGACTCTTCAGTCCAGCACAGAGCAGCTTCACTCCTGAATCTCCCAGATTATTGTAGCTGAGGTGCAGTGTCTGTAGTTTACAGTTTGGACTCTTCAGTCCAGCACAGAGCAGCTTCACTCCTGAATCTCCCAGGTTATTGTTGCTGAGGTCCAGCTCTCTCACGGGTGAGTTTGATGATTGGAGAGCTGAGGCCACAATTTCACAGGACTTCTCTGTAAGACCACAGCTGCTGAGTCTGAAAGAAAGAGGTGATGTGTTAATATTGAACAATTAATATTTTAAATGTAGTATTGATAGTGCTCACTGATAAAGAGTGATAATGAGGATTGTAAGATCTACAATGTTCTGATGAAGATGTCTGTGCTACACTCTCCAACTGCAGCACTTTACACCTGAGAATAAGATGTCCTGCTCAAGTCTGACAGTTCTACAGCTGTGCTTCTGACCCAAATAGCCCTTTTTCCTCTATTCAGTTCTGTCAGAATTGGGGATAATGGCCCAGCTACCTTTTCCACAGTCCTCAGGCTGACTCTGGGCTTCAAGCCTCACTCATGGTCCTACTCATGCCCCTGAGCCAAGTGTGGACAGCAGGGCTAAGGATGGAGTTATCAGATCCTTTTATACTGTATTTCATAATTAAAGCAAATTCCAGCCTTTAGAGTGAATAGTGAGTTAGATTGACATGAGATGTTTGTATATTCTTGCAATGAGAGTAAAAAGCAAACATTATCACACAGCTAAAGGTTCACAGGAGTATTCACAGGAAGGCAAGGGGGTTTTTAGTTCACATCTGATCAGCAGTGCAGCGTGTCTGTTCCGATGGTGATCATTTCTCAATGATCTGTGACCAAACTTTTTGATAGTTATTTATTTTATGAATTTTACCAAAAAACCCCAACATAGGAACACCAATGTCAAAACAGTGCACATCACCGAGCCATCAGCAGGAAACTAAAATCATTTTTTGATGTTTAACTACAAAAAATTAAGGTGCTCAAATAAGAAACAAAAATATTTATTCTCTGATACTTATCTGCCACTCTCTGAAAAAATTAAAGGCAAAATTACAGAACCAAAAAGCAATAAATATTCTAGGCTACTACAGTCTGCTTTCCCTGTTTTCAGGCATCAGTCAGTTTCAGTGCTTGTTTATAATCAGGTCTGCATTTCAGAACATTCACAGGTGTTTCTGTTCAATTTACTGGCCTGAAATTCAGAAATGATTGATTGTGGTTAAAATTATAATCCCAATTAGTTTGCTAAATATTGTGATTACAATTTTTAATCACAATCATCAGTCTGATTCAGGAAACAAAATTATTTTAATGCACTTTATGCATCTTTAAACATGCTCATATTTTTTCTTTGGTTCTTGTAAATCAGTGCATTATTCATTCCTCAAAGTTGCAACATCTAGAAAAGCTCATTTTCAATTTTATTGTGGTCCTTATTTTAGTATTTAGTTGTGTTACTAGTTGTATGACTGACAATGATTAACTGGTGTGAAACCAAAGTATTTTCAAATTCTGTGTTCACTTTGTCACTTTCAACTGGCCCTGACGTCTCCTGCTCCTGTACTGGCATCACAGTCCAGCATTTACCAGGTTCTGGGTCAATGTGCTCACCATCCAAAGGTATCACAGTCTCCTTATCCTCAAACTCTCACAATATGCTGGATGGAAAGTGCTCAGTAATTCTCTGGAATTGAGTGATTTTTCCCAGTACCTGGAAAGCCTTTGATACTTCAGTATAGTCTGTATAAATACCCACATTTTGAAGTATGATTAAACTCTCACTGTCAATGTCATATATCTAGCATAAATTCATTCTGTGGCACTGTGCCGCTGAATTACCTGATTCACAAATATATAACCCTATGCCGTGTGCCAGAAAACTCCGTGTAACCCTATATCATTTGAAATATAATTTTACACAAGATCTGAATTATCAAACTTTTGTGATTAGGGTTAGAAGCAAGTTAATATTTTGGCTGTGCATCATTTTCCCATCTTTTGTTGTGTTTACTTGCCTTTGGTGTAACTGAATAAAATGAACCTCTACAACAACAATACTCAGTTTTACAAGAAAACCAACACAGCCGTAGCATTAACCGGTTGCATAAAACCAGAAATGAAATAACACACAAAGCTGGATCCATTGGGGCCCTTATTCAGAAGAGTTTTGCTGTATCTAAATGCTTTGGCTCCTCTCTAAGCTCTGCTGCAGTTACTAAATGAGTCCAATAGAGAGCGCTGTCATCCCTCCACAGAGAACAGGCTGCGACACATTCATGGCAAAACTATTGTGAGGATATAATAATGAAGTGCTGCGTTGCAGCAGTACTGCTAGCTTATGGCTGTGCGCGGTTTGTCGCTCAACTTCACAAGCCACTAATGGTATCCAAATTAAAGTTTCATCTGTCAAAGTCACCAATTTGGTGTAAAACAGAACAGAATATTCAACATACACTTTGTGGGTAGCCGAGCTAGTACCTCGCCAATAGAATAAGTTTGCTTGGTAGCTGGTACATAGCCTCCCTCTCAATCTCTGGCAGAAACGCTTCTCTGTTGAGTCTCTTATTGTGGCAGGAGAAGCAAGCTCCACTGCTTGTTTGAGCCTAATTGCCAATCAACTTGGCTGCTGGTGATGTCAGGTTTTCGTAAAAACCTTGCTTTGAGTTCACATAGTTTTTGTACAGGTCTCACTTTATAATCTTGCAGTCGCCATAATTTAGCCTTCTGACACATATCCTACGTTGACTTAAGTAGTTGATTGTCTCTTCCCTAGTTGTGTCCAGTTCCATTACATGAATTTATGTAACTGGGATAAATGTAACTGCGAGTAAAATATTTTGCTGTGTCCCTCATGGAGTGATGAGGGGTTACCACAGAGCTAGAATTGTGAATCTATAGGGACTCAAAATGGCGCCGTTATGTCTGACTCTGGTACCTTTACAAAGTAAACTCAATCATAGATGGTCATATGAGACAGCAGTAAAGTAGGTTTGACAATCATATTTAAATTCTGAATGCAGTCAAATCGATGTTTCATACTGTAGCCAAGTATTTAGCCTGCCAGTTGTGTTCTAAAACATCCTTTAAGCGAGAGACTTCCACCAAGTAGTCAAGTTCACGCACTCCACTTTTACTGGAGTGATCGCCTACAATGTCCGAGTGGAGCCTACTGGACTGAGAGCTCCAACAAACCTTCCCTCGTCAAAAGAAAGAAGCCCAGCATTCCAAACGGGAATGATAATGAAAAAATAGCTTACAATTGATGGAAGTCTCTCACTCTCGTGCAGTTCGGCGGTGTCGGGTAAATCCTGGAAGCGGATCTCCCAAAACTTGTTAACTCCACTCGAATATTGTTTTTTCCCCACAATTTTCTTTTCCTTGTTCATCCTCAACCAACTAAATTAAGGGTCCAGCAGCAATGGTGTTCTTGTTATGGCTAAGCTTGGGGATCCCAGTCATGCACCTTAGCCACTAGACTACAGACTGCCCAATTATTATTATCTCTGAATCATGAAAATAATTGTCCATTTGGTCATTTTAATGGCATACCAACATCTTCAGTACCTCTGAAATTTAATGGCATTATTAAATTGCTCTTAACCTGATTTGAACTGAATTATACACAGTCATGCTCTGTCTTGGCTCTCTCAAGGCAAGCCAGCCCTTACCCTCCTTTGCAGATGAGTAACTAGGGAGTGAGATTGTAAACCTGCGAGCTCAAAACAAACATCCTCCAAGATCTACAAACCTTTAGCAAAAAAGCTCTGCAGTATCTGGATGATTTGCATTCTGCCAAATCAGATCTCTGCTCCTACAGAGAGGATTTTTTCCTTTTATTTTTTCTCTTAAAAGTGAACACTCTGCAGTACTGCAGTCACAAGACACACCTTCTTTTCTTTCAGCGGTTAAAGTCTCATCCCCACTCACCTCAATTCTGCAAGGAGCCACATATAACCAGGTGCACAGAAACACTTTGCATTCTGATCTGGGTCCAATATCTGGTCTAGCCAACCTCAGGTCCCACTCTACTTCACTAAGCAGTGTTTCAGTGGAAACCACATCAGACCATGTGCTGATATCTCACTCTCCACACAGTGAAAAGGGGAAAGGGGGGTCTACTTGTGACTCAGGCTGCTCTGAGCATCATTCTTCTCCTTCCTCTAACCAAAACCTTTCAGTCTATTCAGGCCTTTAATCCTGCACCCTTCCAAAGGGGGGACCAGAAGATCTCAGCCTGAATCTTCTGACAATCGTATGATTTATACCCCTCCACACAGGGAACACAAACTGTGTTTCACTACAGTTACCTCTCACTAGGGATGGGTATCATTAAGATCTTATTGATACCTCACTGATACTGTTGAACAGTTTGAGACAATATTGACACCATCAACACTTTTTATAATTTAGAGGGGAAAACACAACTCTTCAGAACAGAACAGCCATTGATTTTATTGCCTATACTAATGGGATATGTAAAAAAATTCAGTGCCAAATTTCTGTACTGTAATTTTTATCCAAGAAATAACATCCATCATAACAATCTGCATGCCAATCACCATTAGTTTTGTGAAAATTTAAGGTTATATCTGACTGGCTTACCATCACACTGGCCTATGCAACTACATGCCAGAGGAGGAAAATGCCTTCAGCTTGTTTGTTCACCATGAAGTGCATTCACTATGCCACAGAAACAGTAGAAAGTCTGGCCTCATTTTACAAAAACACACAACATCGTAAAAGATTGCAACCACAAAACATTAACGCAGGCAAGACTGGAAACTAAACAAAACGTCTTCCACAGCATGGAGTGGACATGATGCAGGAGAGCTTCATCATGGTCAAATGCAAAAAAAATAATGTATGTAGCTACAGCATGTCTAAATACAGGCCAGGTGTAGGAGAGAGTCAAACTTTCAAATCTCTCTTCTTACACAACTTCCACCCTTGTATTCATATTCATGTTGTTTTGTCCTCAAGAGATAAACAATCAATGCATAATATAAAAAGAGGAGCCCAGACCATTTGGGACACCTTGTGTATCGTGCCACAAATGAAAAAACTGAGGTTGACCAGAAGGTCCAGAGCAAGTGCCAAGTCACTCCCTCAGAACCTTAGAGCCCCAAAAACACATTAAGAAAACCTTTTGGCCAAAATTTTACTCCAGTTCTCAGTCCAATGACAGCAAAAATTGGAGAGAAGATAATTCAGGTAGACCCACAGGTACGGACACAGATGGGGAAGGAAGCTCAGAATAGTTTGACAGTAGCTGCACTGCTTAGAAAGGAACATAAGTTCCCATATGCTCATCAGGAAAAGGAAACCTGCAAACAGAGTACCTCTCCTCCTCCATCACTCTCTTCTCTCTTTGTTCAACTCCACCTTAATGGTAATTTAATCAGTTACTGTAGACTGTTAAACCCAGCCCAATCAGGCAACCACAGCTACAGGATGATCTTTGCAGGTGCATTGGGCACATCCCTAGAGTGCTGCCCCATTCTTACATTTTTCACAACACCTCCTCATTGTGAGTAGCTGCTCACTGACCCAGTGTCATGTAAGTCAGTAATTAGCTGGACTTCAGGAAGTACCACTAATGTAAGACTGTTAACATACATCTCCTGGTTAGGATATCACACAAACTAGGATGACCTATAGAAATGAGATCATTATGTCTGTATTTCCATTTCTTGATACAGTCACCAGGATAAACAGTCTCTGTCAGAACAGCACAAGGGTACCTGGGGGTAACAGCCAGGAATCACCCTTCCACAGCAGCTCCTGTCTGAAGGGACTAAACAGTCCAGTCCATTCTGGGCCAGACCAGACCTAAAGCTGTAGTCAAAAGTTCATCTGATCCATAGGGCACCCCCCTCAGACTTCTCATGACTGGATCACTGACCACTCATACTCTACCTCACTAACACTCCTGACCACTTTAAGCATAAACCTCCCAGGTGCTACTGTTTTCTTATTTTCCATTATATTTTATAGATTGTGTTTGTCAGTAGACATGCGTGTACCTTAATAGACAGTCCTTGACTGTTAGTAGTGTTCTCTTTTGATATGTTATTCATGATTGGTTAAATGTTACATATAACTGCCCAGATGTCTACAGCTGTGTATGAAATGCCCAGATTTGCCAAACTGTCATAACCAGTCAAATGAACTTGAGAACCTGTGGGGTGTTGAATGACTTTTGTGCTCTAAAGGAATACTGGCTTAAGCTGCATCCTGAGACCAAAGGGGGGTGTAGGGACAATGGAACTACATTTCCACACACTCCACAGGAAACACCAGTGATGTTTATAGCACTGCCCCAGCCTGACATCCTCAGTTACAGTCAGCAAATTCTGTAACCCCAGAAACATGCAATGGGCAAGAAAGTTATAAAACTAGGAAGAACCCATTGTTCCCTCTCTTACTCTCCCAGCTCTTACTCCTACGTTTATCCTCATGTGCACAACACACACAGGAAAACTGACTGAAAATGTGGTAAAATTACAACAAAAAATACATAACAACATTATGGAGATAAACTCAAAATGCCAACATGTAACAACTACTGTTGTGTATTGTTTCAACTGAGCCAACCATTCATTAATTTAATTAAAAACTAATTTCCTCCAGATCAAAGTTTCACAATTAGTGGCACTCCTAAATATTATCATTAATAAAATCTACCAAATTTAAGCCAGGAATGAAATTCATCTAATTTAAGTTCATCTAAGAGTTAGGGAACTATATTTTATCATTACATCACTTCCAGTTTCACTAGGGTATAAAAATGAGGTACCACGCATAAAAAAATCCCTTTGCCATCCAACAACATGAAGAAAACAAAAAAAATGGCAGTTTAAGAGACAGATGGTTGTAGACTTTCATAACTGGTAATGGCTACAAGATGATCCACAAAGGAGTAAATATACCACTGAGCACTGTCAGAGCAATTTTTTAAAAATATGTATAATATTTTTAAAAATAATTAAAATAATAATAAAATAATTATTAGATGTAAACATGGAACAGTTGAAAACCTGACAGGAAAAGGACACAAATGCATTCTGCTCCTAGGTTAGGGAGGAGGATGGTGAGAGAAGCAAAAAAAATCCCCAAGAATCACTGTGAAGGAATTGCAGGCCTTGGTGGCATCTTGGGGTCACCAGGTTTCAAAAAGCACCATCAGATGCCACCTCCATAACCACATGATTTTTAGAAGGGATGCAACAATAAAGCCTTTTCTAACCCCAAGACACAGAAGCAAGCACTTGCAATCAGCCAAAAAATAATTTCAATAAATATTGGATGAAGGTGCTGTGGTCAGATAAGACCAGAATTAAATGTTTTGTTCAGATAAAGCATCGGCATGTTTGGCGTCCAAAAACAGATGCATACAAGGAACGGCACCTCATACCCACGGTGAAACATGGTGGTGGGTCAGTGATGTTTTGGGGCTGTTTCAATTTCAGAGGTCCAGGGGCACTGGTAAAGATCGATGGCTCAATGGATTCCACCAAGTATAAGGCAATTTTGGCTGACAATCTGGTTGCCTCTGGCAGAAGGCTGAGACTTGGCTGTAGGTGAACTTTCCACTAAGACAATGACCCAAAGCACACCTCCGAATCCACACTGAAATATTTCTGGCACAACAAAATCAATGTTCTGCAATGGCCATCTCAGTCATCAGACCTCAATACGATGGAAAATCTGTGGGCTAAACTGAAGAGGGCAGATGATAAGCACAAACCCAAGAATGTGAATGATCTTGAAAGGATCTGCAAAGAAGAATGGTCCAAAATCCATCCAAATGTGTGCCTTAACCTTGTCAAACTGTATAAGACCCAATAATTATGAATTCTTCTTTTTAATGAATTTGTTTATTTGTTAAATACATGTATGATTTTGGAATAATAGGAATGTTCATAAACTACAATGTTTTTCACATCTATGCATTTAGAGTTAATCTCAATAATGTTACTATTTATTTTCTTATTGTATTTTTACTGCATTTCCAGTCAGGGGTTCCAATAATTCTGGAGTTGACTGTATAACAAAGAGAATATGATAACATATAGAGACGGCTCAGGGTCAGGGTAAGAGGTCATCAGAGAGGGCAGGAAGGGGAACTCTCTGTCCCCAAGTAGGACACCATCAAACTGTCCTATAATCATATGGGCGTACAGTGTAATTTTTGTAAAAATTTAATCTGAGTCATGGACAGAGCCTGGCCACTTGGATTCAGCATTTGTAATCATGTGGGCCACATCACATATTATCTTAACAGTGCAGAAGAGTAACAGGAAGAGTAACGGTTGCCTTGCTAATGTTTTCAGCCTCTCTAATGTGAGAAAGGAAACTTCCATTGATATAAGACTCAAAGGCAAAGAATAAAATTTGTTCAGAATGGAGGGTGAATCACAGAAAGATGAGCTCTTGATAAAAACATCTTCAGAATGGATTAACTGAAATAAACTACAAATTAAACACAAATACAAAACTAATATGACATCCTTATTGACAATCCGTAAGTTCAGTTATTTGTAAGGTCCTTTTCATTCTTTAAATAAGCAATTGGAAATTCTTTGATTTAATTCATCACTGAATTAAAGTGTGCAGCATTACCATTAGCCACCTAGCTGGGTGTCCCAACTGGAAAAAGTGACAATTAAAATTGACAGTTGGAAAGCAGCTTGATTGACAGGCCAGCTCAGCACAGGCTAGTAAAAAAAAAAAAATGGCAACAAGTAACAATTTAGGCCGAACAGAGAGTGCTGCAGCAGGCAGGGCAGAACTCCTTCAAGATTATCTACCCAGCGAGTACCAGGAGTGCTAAAGCCAGGAAATTATTCAAAAACAAAATCATAGAACACCGTCCAGAGACACTAATTCAGTAATTCTTGACTATGCGACAACAGGAGGCAAACAAATAATTAAAAATTTAATTTTCTAAACTACACAGATAGAAACCTGTCAGACCACAATATATGAGAAATTAAGAAGCATAAAAAGAATTGGATTTCAAAAGGCCGACAGCTGAATACAGGTGAAGTGGAGGACTCAGACTGTTATCTGCTTACCAGTAACATTTATCACAATGGTACTGTCCAAATACAAGTGGCTCGTGGGATAAATTCCTGCCTACGTGTCCATAGGTCGGGGGTTCGATTCCCGACCTCGCCATTCCCAACCATGACCAGAGGCTCCATTTGGCAAGGCAACAATTGGCCAGCCTCACCGGGGGTTCGATACAGGGTAGGTCGGGCGAATAATCTCTCATTGGTCCTCCTCGGGGCTGCTTGGGCGCCTGCAGCAGCACGAACCAATTGTACGCTGACTACGTCTTCCTCTGACGTCATAGGCAGTGTGCGACTGGTGGTGCTGCAACGTGAAAAAGGAGCGACATTGCTGACATGTGATTTCTCCTCCCATAGCTGTGAGGGGCAGGGTGCTGCGGTGAGATCAACCAGTTCGGTTGAACATTCGGGTTTGGAAAAAGGATTCAAATTTAAAAAACATGCTTGTTGGTTCCCAGCAGGATGCCCACGCTGCCCACCCCCCGCCGCAGCCCAGCGCCGCAACCCACCACACACGGGCTGGACTCGGCTATGCTGCAGACCAGCACACACGGCCTGGACCCAGCTATGCTGCAGCCCAGCACACACGGCCTGGACTCAGTCATGCTGCAGACCAGCACACACGGCCTGGACCCAGCTATGCTGCAGCCCAGCGCACACGGCCTGGACTCGGATACGCTGCAGCCCAGCACACACGGCCTGGACTCGGCTACGCTGCAGCCCAGCACACACGGCCTGGACTCAGCCATGCTGCAGACCAGCACACACGGCCTGGACTCGGCTATGCCGCAGCCCAGCACACACACAGCCTGGACTCGGCTATGCTGCAGCTACTCAGAGCCCTGCTGGCTCTGACATGAGAAAAATCTGCCAACTGCTGGGTTTGATCTGCAACAAATTAGGTAGTGAGAAGTGAGGTAGAGGTAGTGAGAAAAAAATAGATAATAAATATATAATAATAATTATTATAATTAAGAGTATACAATGTATATTTCAACCATAAGCAAATCCTTTGTAAATCAATTAGATATATAGTTTCATGTTTGTAGTTTATTTAATTTTACGATACATTTATATTTACATTTAGACTACAGAAGAATTTGTAGCTGGAACATCCAGGGTCTGTGGTCCTCATCACTTGGTCTGAAGAGCACAGATCCTGAATTTGTAAATAGTTTAGAAAATGCTGATATTGTGCTACTCAGTGAAACCTGGTGTCGTGCTGATGTGTCCACAGAATGCCCACACAACTTTAGAGAGATTATTCTCCCTTCTCCTAAAATACGCATATAAATCATGGCAGAGATTCTGGAGGAATTATTGTGTGGTACAAGGAAGAAATAAATAAATTCATTGACCCAGTAAAAACAGGTGACACTTACCTTTGGTTAAAATTAAATAAAAATCATCTTCCCATCTGAAAAAGATATGTACCTATGTGCAATATACACCCCCCCATTGGATTCTCCCTGTTTCAGTGCATCCACTTTTAATGATCTGCACACAGACATCTGCCACTTCCAGGCCCAGGGAGTGTGCTGCTTTGTGGAGACCTAAACACCAGGACAGGTACTCTCCTGACTTCCTCACCACTGAAGAAACAACACATCTTTGGCCAATCTCCTATGTACCACACTCCAATCACAAAAACCACAAACAGCCACAACAATGTAATTCATAAAATGGTTGACGGGTAGTGTATCTCTGTCAAACCTTGGGTCTGTATATCATTCATGGTAGGATCAGAGGGGACTCCTTTGGAAGGTTCACTTACAGCTCAGTTCTTGGGAACAGTGTGGTACTGCCATTACAGATGTGGACCCCTCCTCCATAAATGCATCCACTGTCAGGCAACAAACCTCCCTATCAGACCACAGTCAAATCATTGTATTATAAAAAGAACAAATGAGCCAGACAACATACAGACACAGCCCAGTGAGCTGTATGATCTTACCCTTTGATGATTAACATTCAGAAAAGCATTAAAAAATGCTGGATTCATCTAAAAACAAGCGAACCAAATTCTCTCCAATATAAGGCCTTCCTATCCCAAGAGCTAAGCCCCAATAGAAGTCCTCTCAGTCAGCTGGCCATGAAACTAACAAACCAAATAACTAACAATACTAACTATGACATGTTTCAGACCAGCACTGCTTCAATTAAAATCAGCCGATTAATAAATCAAACAAAAGATTCTTATTTGGAACATTGGAAGAAATACAGGCGAAGTGATCACAGCCTGGCCATTGAAACAGGCAGCCACAAGCAAACCTGGCGCCCCAAAGAGGAGAGGATATGTGATCACTGTGAGACAGGTGAGGCTGAGACAGAGCTACACTTCCTCCTATACTGCACAAATTACACAGAAATTCACAAATACTTCTATGAAAAATGTAAAAGAATATATCCAAATTTTGAAACACTCCATGTGGAGAAACAATTACCAATCTTACTGGGTGAAGGACACACAGCCTCCCTGGCTGCTCTATATGTAGCAACCTGTCACCAGTGCAGGAATGTAATAAATGTATAAATGTTAGTGAATAGTCATTCATTGTATGCATTCATGTTGGTTCCTTTTTTCCCTGTATTAATTGTGTTAATTGTTCTGTTATTGTGTTAACTGTAACATTTGCTATGACAACACAGCCCATGTCATGCCAATAACGCACCTTGAAATGATGTGCTGCCTGATGTTTGAAATATGAGCCTGGAGAATGTTGTTCAAATTAATTATTGATTGCTCAGAAAATGGGAAAATTCACAAAGATACTCATCAGGGAATGACAGAATAGCTATCTAATCAGGGTCTAATCTCCCGCTCCCCATGTAAAGCTCTGCAAATTATTAGAGCTTCAGTGCTGATGCGATCACCAAGAAAAGGGCACGCCACGGCCGACAAACTATCTCCTACCTACGTGCTGCAGGCTCTGCAGGTGTTCTAACGAGGAACTCCAGGTTAGTTTAAACCTGTTCGATTGCACACACACACACGCATGCTTGCACACACACACACACACACACACACAGACACACATGCTCCAGAAGGGGAAGTAGCCAGAGGGAGGGAGAGACAGGTGATAGCCCCCTGTGGTTGGGCATGTTTAAAAAAGGATTCTACATTTGGGGGCATCTTAGGGCTTACCAACAACAAAGTCCAACGTACCACGCCCAATTCTGCTTTTAACTGGTAACCCCAAATGTACATCCATTTTGGCTTTCATAAGTGTTTCGTTTTAGTTTCTGAGTAAAGCTCTGCTCCTTGCCATGCTTGAAAAGCCTGTTGTCTCTTTGGTCACTGATTCAGGGGTATTTACAAGGGGGTGGAGTCCATTTGTCCCTCTCAGGCTGTGTCTGGGTGCATGGCAAGGGACCATAAAAGAAGGGAGCAGGGTAAATAACCATAAATGCATGTTGCTGTCTCAACACTAGTCTGTGGATAGAACATACACATAATCCCACTTTCACACTGAAATTCAACACAAGGTAATTCTGGTCAGGAACACACGGCTGGCAACCCTAAGACTCATAGGTGTTTATCCTGCTGTAAATTCCTGTGATAGAGGAGTAAGAAAGAGGATGGGACCAATGTGGACAAAGGAAGAAGGGCTGGAGAGAGGAGAAGTTGGATTGAGAGAAGGAGCGGTTTAAGGTTTCTCTGTATGGAGCCATAATCACTACTCTATTTACTAAGGTCACGAAGTACACAGCACTACTCACCCCAGTGTCTGTAGTTTACAGTTTGGACTCTTCATCCAGCACAGAGCAGCTCCACTCCTGAATCTCCCAGGTTATTGTAGCTGAGGTCCAGCTCTCTCTCATGGTGAGTTTGATGACTGGAGAGCTGAGGCCACAATTTCACAGGACTCCTCTGTAAGACCACAGCTGCTGAGTCTGAAAGAAAGAGGTGATGTGTTAATATTTACACTTAATATTTTAAATGTAGTATTGATAGTGCTCACTGATAAGAGTGATAATGAGGATTGTAAGATCTACAATGCTCTGAGAAGATGTCTGTGCTACACTCTCCAACTGCAGCACTTTACACCTAGAATAAGATGTCCTGCTCAAGTCTGACAGTTCTACAGCTGTGCTTCTGACCCAAATAGCCCCTATTCCTCTATTCAGTCAGTCAGAATTTGGGTTTAATTGCCCAGCTAACCTTTTCCACACGTCTTTTTCAGGCTAACTCTGGACTTTAAGACTCTCTCATGGTCCTACTCATGCCCCTGAGCCATGTATGGACAGCAGGGCTAAGGATGGAGTTATCAGATCCTTTTATACTGTATTTCATTATTAAAGCAAATTCCAGCCTGAGAGTGAATAGTGAGTTAGATTGACAAGTTGTGAGAAGTTTGTTTTTCCTTCCAATGAGAGTAAAAAAGCAAACATTCTCACACAGCTAAAGGTTCACAGGAGTAGTCACAGGAAGGCAAAGGGGGTTTTAGTTCACATCTGATCAGCAGTGCAGTGTGTCTGTTCTGATGGTGATCATTTCTCAATGACAATTGACCAAACGTTTTGATTGTTATGGGTTTTATGAATTTTACCAATAAACCCCACGTAGGAACACCAGTGTCAAAACAGTGCACATCACTGAGCCTCAGCAGGAACTAAAATCATTTTTTGATGTTTAACTATAAACAATTAAGGTGCT
The DNA here is from genome assembly GCA_019788955.1 of Albula glossodonta. Taxonomy (NCBI): domain Eukaryota; kingdom Metazoa; phylum Chordata; class Actinopteri; order Albuliformes; family Albulidae; genus Albula; species Albula glossodonta. Next base: position 534 of record JAFBMS010000388.1, on the reverse strand, counting down.
CAGAAAAGAAACAAAAATATTTACCCTCTGATACTTAACTGCCATTCTCTGAAAAATAAAGACAAATTACAGACCAAAAGAAATCAATATTCTAGGCTACTGTAGTCTGCTTTCCCTGTTTTCAGGCATCAGTCAGTTTCAGAGCTTGTTTACAATCAGGTCTGCATTTTAGAACATTTACAGTAGCTTCTGTTCAATTTACTGGCCTGAAATTCTGAACTGGATGATTACGTTTAAAATTACAATCCCTATTATTTTGCTAAATATTGTGATTCCAGTTTTTAATCACAATTATTAGTCTGATTCAGGAAAGAAAATAATTTTATTGCACTTTATGCATCTTAAAACATGCTCACATTATTTCTTTGGTTCTTGTAAATCAGTGCATTATTTATTTCTTAAAGTTGCAACAGCTACAAAAGCTCATTTTCAATTTTATTGTGGTCCTTATTTTAGTATTAAGTTGTGTTACTAGTTGTATGAAGGATAATGATAAACTGGTGTGAAACCAAAGTATTCTCAAATTCTGTGTTC
>JAFBMS010000387.1:82500-147715 GCA_019788955.1 Albula glossodonta | reverse complement strand
CCTCTCTCTCTCTCCCTCTCTCCCTGCTCCCCGCCTCTCTCTCCTCCCTCTGTGATTAATGTCTTGCTGGCTGGATATAGCAGAGTGTTCCTGTTAAAAACGGGTCTGCGGAAGTTACCAGACTGAGGCACCGTCACCCACAGCATGTGGCCTTCACACATTACAAACTCACACACACATGCACAGATACACAATCTTTCTCCCTCTTTTTCTCTCCCTGCCCCAGTCCCAGACACACCAAAAACACACTTGAATGCATACACACATTCACTGGTATGGAATGCCTTTTTCTGACGGAGGGGAAGTGGTACTACTAGCTAACTAGCTGGCTACTAGCTAGTGACCCGTCAGCTTGAGTCTGCGAAGTCTCCGGGTGGCCCCCAGGAGCCATTGATGGGCCTCGGCTTTGCGAATATTTAATGTGTGATGTAAAAGAGTCCGGCGCCGAGGGGTCCTCTGAGCTCAGAACAGCAGTCCGTCCATTCTATCGCCATAGCTGTCCCTGGCACTGCCCGTTTGAAACGTCAGCTCTGGATGGTTGAGGTTGGGAGTTTGTCAGGCTAGTATGCTATCATTTTGGCCTGGTCCCATTCCTCCTGGAGCTTAACCATTAGCCTAGCGTCTTTGCCTAGCGTCATAAGTGGGGGGTGGGGGGTGGTAGGGGTGACCCATCTTCCTCAACTATTCAACCAGAGGACATCAGTGCAGAGCTTCAGTTTATTCAAGGCGTGTGTTACAAGAAAACACAACAGAGATATTGCTGTACAATATGGTTTGCAACTGCACGTTACTAATTAAAAATGTGCAGAGTGTATATATATATATATAACAGACCTAGTAGCCTATAGTAATACACAAGGAAGATATAATTCCAAGCCATCTGTGCCTTTCAACAAAAAAATCTGATTTATGTGAAATGGACTTCTCAAATAAGTATAGTGAACATACATAGTAAGGAATCGATACTTGTAGTGAAATCAGAGGGGTCTAAGAGTTTATTTTTCATCTCAACACCCAGCATCAGCACGTCTTACTAAAGCATTGGTTTTCAGCATAGTGTGATCTACAGATGGTCTGATATTGGATTCAGATTGTGCCACCATTGACAGCACCCAGCAGTCCTGCCCTGGCAAGCGTGTGCTGCAGCTTGTCCCTTTGATTAAGAAAACAATGTCATGGGAGCCCGGTTAAACTGCTATCTATTACCGACATGAGGCATTGCACCCACAGCTACAAAAACCCTAAGTAGCTGCTTCCAGACAAGTCTCTAAGGGTTCGTGTCACAAGGGAAAGGTTGCTACAGGTGCTGTTTCTGGTTATTCATTCGCCGAACTGCTCTCTTCGTCTTCCCCTGTGTGTGTCAGTCACATTTCTCAGTGAGGGATCTAACAGAGAGACGGGGAGTGTTCACCCTCTATGGGGCAGGAGGGAATACTCTCCACAGACAGGAGCCCGGTGATCTGAGATGGGCATGATACAGATAGATGGGTACACCATTTTAAGGTCTTTGATATATGGGCAAAGCATTCAATATGGGGCATCCTGAGTGCAAACAGGTTCGGGCCCAGCGGAGGGGTGAGGCAATTTTAGCTTAAAAGGGTGTAATGATATTTCCAAGCTTTTAAGGTAGTCTTTACCGTGACAATTGGTCATTGTGCTTTGGCATAAAGAGAAATTAGGGGGTTTGTGGATTTAAAGTTATGAGATGAGAGTTTGAGATTTAGAGTTATGGAGATGACTCATGGCTATTACTCATAAGCACCAAAAGCATGTGAAAGAAAACCGCCACAAAATAAATAAAAAAAAAATCTGCAAAATCACTTGAGCTGTAATCAAATACAGAAGAGTCTCAGAGATACAAGCCACAGAGTGGCAGAGCCTGAATAGCCAGCCAAACGCAGTACGAATGTTAAGGTAGAAATCTCATTATACCTTTTTAAAGACAAGCTTTAATGCAAAACGCCAAGCCAGCCTGCCTTGATAAAATAAGCAAAATACTTTCAAACCCAGACAAGGGGACATGACTTAGCACTAATGCTAAATAATACAATTTGGGAAAATCAACAAGCTGGAAAATGGGACGAACTAATGTAAAGACTCAAACTGATTGTACAAATCTGTTTTAATGGATTTAGTAAGCTAGCTGTAAAATAAACAAATATGCAGCTTCTTATTATGTTTATTTTTGCAGAATAATAAGAGTAATAAGGCAAACAAACTGATGTGAATCACATTTTGAATTGATGATAAAAGACCAAAATGAACCTTTCACTTCATAACTTGCACTTGTTCTTGTTCTTTGAATAACAGAGGGTTTTTGTAGGTTCAATGCAACAGTAAAACAGTACTAACACCTGTACAATAAAACATGTTTTGTATGTATTATTTGACAGAAAAATAGTGTATTCCTCTATTTGTTAACTGTGCTGGAAATGTAAGTTGTAGTTTGGTAATTACAAGCTGCATGCTCATTTGTTTCTTCAGTTTCCATTGCAAAGTTCCCATTATGACGGTTGTTCTCAACCCTGGTCCTGGAGTATGTCCCTTTATGTTGGTTTCTGTTCCAAACAATATCTTGATTAAGTAATGTTTTTGAAAACATTTGTTTCATAGTTTTGTGTGGAAACAGATTTAGTTTCGCACTCCTTTGTAATATTTAAAGGGACCCTTCGCCCGAGCAGATCAGAAAAGAAAAGAAACGAGCAAATGCCTGTTAGCTGCTGCCTAATTCCAGCGCTTTATCATTTCATGTAGCGGTAATGCCGCCGAAGCTGTCTGCTTTCACAGATGCTGAGCTAAGTGAAAGCTATTTCAAACTGTGGACCATTATAGCGCGCTACGTACTGTAGAGATTGTGAAATATTATGGGTTATATGGCAAACATCAAAACAAGAAAGGTAAACACATCAAAGGAGTGGGGGGGAGGGGGGGGGGGGGGGGGGCAGGAGGCGATGGGGTGGAGAGACGGCCATTCGAAAGCATCATTGACTATAATGGGAAGTGACTTTTTTTACTTATCATTACTTACATTTATTATTATTTATAACCTTGAAATAAATTGTCCATTAGTATGGAAGGCCTATAAGGTCGTGTATCCTTGCAGCCTGCATAATTTATACTGCAGGCCTGATAGATGTGTCCTGTGTAATTTATCAAGCGATTGAATGCAGATCGCACCCTTTGCTTGCTTTGCATTTTCCATTAATGTAAAAGGTAATTTTCGGATTTTTGCGAATATGGTGCCTTGAAAAAGTATTTGCCCCTTGTGTTATTTTCTGCATTTTTTAAACATTTTTCACATCAGATTTGTTCAGATTTTTTTTGGATTACAGTGGTGTAAGTTTAGTTTTACAATGTGTTAAACTGACTTTGGCCAACTTAAAATATTTTTTTTTTCAATGTTGATGACATGGCCAATATCTTATTAGTATGTTTAGTAATTTCACAATGATGTTTACTGTCTGTAGGTCTTCCCTCATACCTATACAGCGTTTGGGACCTCAGGGCTGCGCAGCACATGGTGAATAGCACTCAAAAACATATCGTACTAATGGGTAAATGCCTAAATCCCCACTGGTTTTGGTGGAGGAATACGGTTTCCCAGTACACTCTGTTGCAGAAGTGGATGACATTCCTAGATATTTTCAGTTTATTTATTTCATGTGAGGAACCGTTTCTGACCCCACTGCCACATGGAGGTCATTTTTTGTGAAACATCCCTGCTCATGACAGGAAGAGAGAGAGGATCTTTCCGGAAAGGTTGCTGAAAAGTGAATCACTGCAATGAAACCACAAGCCATGACTAACTACTTGAAAAGGAAAAAAAAAGAAGCTGGCACATTTGTCCATTTTTAAATGTAATTAAAAAAAAAAGGTAAGAAGAATTTCCAGTCAATTAATTTCATGATTAAATTAATTACAGTGTGTAACAGACACAATGCTCATATCTGCTTAGGAAGTGGTTTAATCTGCCTTTTAATCTAGCTTTCAGCGAGCAGAAAAAAAAAGTCAAGCATTGGAAGCAGCTGTATTTTATACACCAGGTTTTGCTTTGAATCAGGAGTGACTAATCAATCGCTCCCATCAGATAATTCAGCATCTTTTGTGTTAGACTGCACAGGAAAGGGAACATGAAAGCCAATCAGATACAGCCCGTGTTGACTGAAACAGCCAATCAACACTGTGGTGACTGTTGAAAACAGGCTTTGGTGAGGTTTTCAGCTTGATTAAAATATTGCCTCATAGCTCATGGAACAGCTTCCTGAATTATTCCGGAACACTCGGGTCAGGAACCGCCTCCTGAATTATTCCGGAACACTCGGGTCAGGAACCGCCTCCTAAATTATTCCGGAACACTCGGGTCAGGATGCGTCTGTGGTTTCATATTTTTCACACGGCCGAGTGTTTTTAAACCTCTCACTCAGTCTGTTGACCATGTCTCGAGCTGTTGCGACAGAAAGGGAGGCCGAACTGAGGTGACCCTGGTTCAGGCCCTCTCTCCAAATCTATAAAACATCCCGCCCGGAGGCCGCCACTGATGGAATCCAGACCTCACATTTCAGATTTGTTGCTTGATACTCGGAAGTGTTGGCCGTTAATAACTTTTTAATGTAACGCTGCGACACCTTGCAGATGGGCACTTAAGGACATCCCTGTTGTCCTGTTTTTGCTCAGAGGTACAGAGTTAAAAGCTGCTCAGGGTCCTCCCTGCACTCTGCATATGTCTAAAACTTTTATGGTAAATTTAATACCTTCTGCGTTTGGCAGAAAATGTTTTTGTAAGTTGTTTTATTGGTGTTATACTAAACCCTGGATGATTTCAGGTGGAGTGCACAGATGCCATTTGAAGGATCTCTTGACTCATCGTAATTTTGTTTTAGCCAAAGATCACATACTGTAGGTTGAAAATGGTGCTTATCTGAAAATTGACATTTTAGTGAAAATGTGAGTATAAATATAAATATTTTGACCAGTCAATTTTCTGTATGCAGTACAGATGTGACAATCTGTTCATGGAGTTACTGAGCAAACAAGTGGGTGTTACTTTTCCAACTAGTTCCGTGAACTCCTACATCATCTCTCTCTCTGCTTTTGTTTAATGATTATTCCCACATGTAAAATCAAGAAGTAAGTTTGGCTGCAATAGATCTGCAAATACTTGGTCCAAAAATAATATAAGCTCAAGTTTACCTTTGGTGTTGAAATGAGGCTGTTGGCATGGAAGTGAATGAACTGAATAAATAAGTACATAAAAGGAAAATGAAAGAATAAAACAGGAGGTTGAAAGAAATATTGTCCTCCTTGTCTTGTTTTGCCTTCCAAATCTTGACAGTTATTAGCGTGAATATAAACCAAAGCGTGCTGTTTCTGAATGGCTGTAAATGCCTGACTGTTCACCACACGTGGCGTAGTGTGCCTGAAGCTGAGCCCACAGTTTTATTAGCTCTGACTCTGTCTTCCCTGCAAGATATGGGAAGGAACTTCCCTCGCTGGATTTACTCTAACGAAGCAGGCCGTCGTGGCAGCACCAGGGACGGCGGGCGGGATTTTTAAGTGCATGCCTTTAAAATGCATTTGAGGAGATTAAGAGAAGCCCAGACCGCCTGCACGGTGCCCTGATTCCTCTGCCACACTCCACTGCACAATTCCAGAGGAAAAAAGATCACTGTAAATACAAATATGTCTCCTGGGAGAGTACAATTAAACATGCAGGGAGAGAGAGAGGGAGGAGGAGAGAGAAAGAGAGGGAGAGAGAGAGCATGAAGAATAGCTGTGCCCGAACAGAAGTAGCATATTCTGCAGTGTATTGGACATATATAGTCATTACCTTCACAATATACTCAAAATGTACCGTGGTGTATTTCATTTTTGTATGGGTAGGTTTTATTCCTGGGTAGAGGCTGCAGTAGACTGCCTTGAACAAGGTGTTCTCCTGAAACCCACCAAGGGAAAAGCCTTCTGTAAATGAAACGTCAGTAACCCTGGATAAGACCATCCACTGTGTAAACACTATGTAAAAGCGCCTGCCATTTTCCGCAGCAGGGAGGCCACCTTTTTTTTCGCATGACCATGTTTAAATTTCATACTTTCCCTCGTACTCCTCCTCTCAGCTCTCCCGCACTCAGAATGTGATAACCCCATTGTCAATACTTCTCAGTTATAGATGTTTCGCCCTCCCTCTATCTGGTTTGTTAATGGTTTACAGACAGGGGTGTTATCGTCGGGGTGTCTGATGAGGCAAACAGGAGATTACTCTAGATCTGTGTGTTTAGATGTCCCAAGGATAAATACAGGACATAAGGCCCGGAGCACAGAATCAGGAGGCGATACTATCAGCCATTAACCCTGCTCAGGGTATTCACTGCTCAGACAATGAGAGCGTGTAGAGGGAGCAGCAATCAGACTGGAAGACTGGATCAGGCACCCCGCAGGGTATGGAAGGGACTCCTTAACGTCTCCTTTTTCTTTTGACTCTGAGGAAGACGTACATCGTTGATGTCGAGACGTCAGTCTCTCAGCCCTGTTCGTTAAAGTGTCTTTTTTTCTGAGCTCTGAATGCTTCAGCTTTCCCGGTTTCGTGCTAGTCCCAGTGAAATAGTCCGGGTGAGGAGTTCTGCTATACAATCCCTAACATCCCCCTTTCATTTTATCAGATTAGAGGCGGCTGATGGATAAACGACTGTCCGTCAGCTAAAGCTAAAACTGTATTTACGCTAAAATGTGTGATTTACATTTACTTTTCAGTCAACTAGCAGACGCTTTTAATTCAGGGACCTACAGGAAGCGCGGATGTTCATCAACACGTGCGATAGCATCAAATCCGCTGCAAGCTAACGCAGTAACGCGGTATTGCGATACTGTAAGGCATGTCTCTCTCACTACAGTGTTGCGTTAGCTGTTGGTGCTTTGCTGAGTTACAGCATATCCATGCTTTCCGCAATATTCACATTGCGTGCCGACTTACATCAGATGGAAATCTGCAGTGGGGAGAATAGCTTGTGGAGAAATGTCTGAGTTAAGAAAAGAATCATCAAGGTTATATTCCTGCGTTGACTGCAGACGTGTGAACGGCAGCGGAATATTTTACAGGCGTATATAATGCTCATGGACGGGACTGATTTATGTGGCATAGATTTACGCAGTGATGCAGTGATGAGGGTAGGCAATGAAGCGCAGAGACAGGCTGGAAAAACCTGCGCTATGAACACTTATATCCTGTTCTCCTCCTCTCTCTTCATCCAGAACATTCCTACGTCTTATGGACAGTGGGCAGTCCTTTCCTTTCCCTTGAGTGTTTGCTAGCTGATTCAGTTTTATCACAAGAGTAAGAAAAGCGAAGTGAAGACTGACAGTTAAGCTCATGTCACTCATGATGAACGTGAAGCCTCAGAGTTATTCAAAGCACATAAAGCGGTGCGTATGCCTTATTTACATTCTGCATTTACAGCACAATTGTAAAAGAGAATGGAGTATAGGTCCTTTTCTTCTTTTCACAAGCGTTCCATTGAGTGCTGTCTGAGCAGCTGCAGAGCCTTTTGGGTATGGCAGTGAATAGAGGTCCTGTCTTTGAAAGGCCCCCCTTTGCCTGGTGGGTTTCTGATGCAATGAGGTAAATCTAAGGTAAAAAATCTCTTAAATGCGTCCAGAGAATGTCAAATGGGTTGACAGTTAATGCTAGATTTGAAACAGGCTCTCTTATTGAAAATAATTAATAAGTACACCTATAATTTTGCATTGTCATATAATCAAAGCTTTGCAAGAAAGGGACAAGGACTAAATAGTGAAATGGGAGGAGCTACAAAATAGAGTCAATGGACCAATGACTTCGACCAATGATTGCATTCACTGTGGAAAAGAAAAACATTGTGATTGGTTAAAATAAGTAAATGACTGACAGCTGACTGTAACTCCACCCTCACACTCACATCACTGCAACACAGTACTGATTGGATGATCTACAACCCCATGCCAATGCCGCTGTATGGAACAGGAAATAGTACAGTCAGAGTACAGGAAATAGTGCAGTCTTTCCTTCTCCAACATGTCTACCAGTTGGCAGAGGGTGGGTCTTCATAGGGGACATGGAGTTTACCTTTAAAAAACAAAATGAGCTTCCAGACATCATTTCACACCCAGGAAAGTCTAATCCTCAGCCCCGGTGCAGGACCAATAAAATCTGTGGAGTTGATCAATGAGCTGTGGAGTTACACAAGGGATGGAAGTGAGTTGAGTTTATGGGGTCTCTAGATTCATGTCTTCCCATGCAAATGCACATAATTTCACTTCATAGTCCCATGACTACATTTTTTCCCCTTTCTATTAATTTAAAGATTAATTGAGAGGCCGTTTTCATTAATCTCTAGATAGCAAACAGTAATTTATGTGAAGGGTAGCGTGGCAAGGAAGTAAGTTGAGTGTTATTAATTGTATCTTTCCTTGAGGTCTTTATATCTTTATATATATTTATATTTAGGCATCTGTATGATAGATTTAATCGTGCTTGATCTGTGTAGTGGTTTAAAGATCGACAGAAGGTCTTGTAGGGAAGTGGACTGAAAGGGTCGTTGGGATGTCTCAGAAAACACGGCTCGACGTGGCGTGTTGGTGCTCGGCCCTTCGGCACCGCTCCACTTCCAATCACAAAACAATTGTTGTGGGAGCAGTTCTGATATTGGCTATAAACCTGTTACTATTTCCACCCTTAAGGGTTAGCGTACAGAAACATTGACAGCAAGCGATCCCCCAGTTTTCTGCAGCCAACACCCCCCCCCCACCCCCATCCTCACCCCTCCATTATTCACAGCAAAATTTCCTTTGTGACACAGTAACCAAGATCACGTGGTGCTAAGGGTAAGATACAGCCACGCAGCGTAGAGGTGGGAAAGCAAAGCCATCTCCTGCTAAGGGCATTATGGGAGAAGCCATGCAGCGCTAGCTCTGAGATTTGCATCAATAATGCACCAAACCCAGGTATGCACCAAGCCACCCCCCCCCCCCCCCCCACCCCCCCCCCCCCCCGCCTCCTGGCAAGAAGGGTGCAGGCCCACACCACGTGTCGAGCATCAACATCCTATACCTCAGAGCAGAACCCTGTCCCTCCATTTCAGAGATCTGGCCTTGCCTTTGAATTAAAGATCTGAAAACGTATTACTTTTTTTTTTTGAACGCTCTTTTAAAATGTCAACAGAATTCCAGTCACAGTTCTGAGAATGGCTGAAATAATTAGTATGATGCTTGTGCTCTGCTTCTTTCATTGTTGCGGGAATGACATTTAAAGAATCCAGTGTATTTGAGCCTTCGTTTTAACATTTGGATGCCCATCATAAAATATACGCAATATGTAATATGATGTTTATAAATGATGGATTTAACTATTTATAATGCTGTAATTACTGTGTTTGGATTCACATGTCGAGGATGTGTCTCAGCGCTCATTGCTAACTAACCAACATGTGCCAGTCTATATATTTACATTGCTTGTGAGGGAAGTGCATGTCTCTTAGTCACTGAGATGGACATACAGCAGAGAATTCATCATCCTGAAGATTATCAAAGGAGGGTGATCCCATTGTGAGGCTCAGAGAACCGCGCTGTGGTGGGGGCTGGGGTTGGGGCGGGGGGGGGTGGGGGTTGTAGGGGAAAGGATGAGTGCTGAGAAGGAAAGAGCTCTAATTATGAAAAGAAAGAATGGGAGGAAAAGCTTTTTGCAAAAAAAAGAGACTCTTTTCTTTCTCCCCCCATCTTCTGTGACAGCCCTGGGCCCTCTCACTGAGCAGTTAAAGGCCCCTCTGCAGGGTCCCCATTCACAAAAGCAAGCACTGGCTCTCCCACACAAAGGTCCCTTTTTAAACACACTAAATGAAAATGATGGATTATTTTCTCATCCTTGTTTTTATAAGCAGCTGAGGCTGCAGTCAGCTGGGTATCACCCAGTCAGCCGAATAAGCAGGTGTGCTTTACTGGTAGAGGTGATGAAACTAGTGCCGTTGATCATTCAGCAGCAGGTTTTTTTCTCTCTTCCCCACCAAGCAATAACGCTGCTCTGCTGGCGCAGAGAGAGACAGAGAGAGAGAGAGAGAGTCTTTAGGCATGGCTGTTGACTCAAATCCATAATGTACAGCAAGCTGCTTCACGCACAGCAGGTGGGTTTAGCAGGTGGTAACAGTAGCCACGGTTACGAGAGTGTCAAGGATCTGAATAAAATATGACTACGGGGCACACAGATTTGCGATCATTCAAGAATCATCCCAAAAAGGGGGAGAGAGAGAGAGAGAGAGAGAGAGAGAGAGAGAGAGAGGGAGAGTGAGAGACAGGGGTCAGAGGTCGCGGTCACTCACAGGACGCTGAACCCAGACTGACCACCTCTGGCCAGATCGCTTTGTCATCCCGTTGGCTCGTCAGGAAGCCTCTTTCCCCCCCCCTTTCTCTCTCTCTCTTTCTCTCCCTCTCTCCCTGTTTCTCTCTCTCTCTCTCCCTCTTTCTCTCCTTCCCCTCCGAAGACTCTCTCTCTCTCTCTCTCTCTCTCTCTCTCTCTCTCCCTCTCTCTCTCCCTCTCTCTCTCTCTCTCTCTCTCTCTCTCTCTCTCTCTCTCTCCCTCTCTCTCTCTCCCTCTCTCTCTCTCTCTCCCTCCCTCTCTCTCTCTCTCTCTCTCTCTCCCTCTCTCTCTCTCTTTCTCCGTCTGATTGTCACGCTGGCGGGGGAGCAGTTTCCCCCACAGAGGGATGAGCGCTGGCTCTGAATGGGAGCGCTCTGCACCCGGCCCCCGGTTTCCGGACTCCTGGTGGGGTGAAGAAGCTCACTCCAAGCATGAGGTTATGGAAGTAAATGAAAAGACATTTGATTTCAGGATGGCTGCTGCATCTAAATGCAGGACAGGGAGCTTATTACTGCCTTCACTGTATGCACACGCATGCTTATACGACACATTTTTCAATAAAATATATAATTCAAGCGATTTATTATATGGCTCATAACTATTTAAAGATGTACTTCAGTATTTACCTTGTTGATCTTTGTAATACGTTTCACTACAGACAAGAGCACTATTTTTCCATATTATTCAGAGTAATTGAATCTTTTATGTAAATAAAATAAAGCAAGATCTGTTTTTTTAAAAAAAATGGTTTATAGCTTATTACTGTTGCAATACATTACATATTACTATTGTGAGCAGTTTGTTATTACATAGTAATACATATTTTTATTATTATTATTTATTATAATACACTTTTTATTATGTCTTGAGTATCTCTTGAGTACCTTAAAAGTGAAATTGTCTGTCTGATCCCCAGCGATGATTTTTGTTCCTTTTACCCTCCAGTTGAAAACAAATGAATGAAAACAGGGGCTTGGTGGAAGACATTATTTCTGTTTGTTCATACTTGATTCAGCCAAACAGGCAGTCCAGCTGAGATGATGAATTTCCTTTTCAAGGAACAGAAAACATTTGACAAACCCTGCCGTGAACATCCCACCAAATATCCACATGATGTAAAAAGTACACATCCCAAAGTACATTATAAGACATTAATATTCAAGAACATTATAATTAAATCATATGAGTTGAGTTTTTTTATGGAAGTTAAGATTCTGAAGAGGTTCAAAATTCTGAATAAGGATGTTTTTTTTTTGTTGTTTTTTTTTTAATCCTGGCAGATTTTAAAGATAGGAGGTATAGGATTGAGTCATCTCTCTATGAAACAGGTCTCCCTGCTCTAGATCTACTCCTGTTTAATTGCTACAAGCAGCAGGGCCTCTCCGTGTTGTTTACTGAGTCAAGGCTCATTGTGGTTAATTGAATTGGTTTAATTCCCAGAGAGGGGGACACGAGGCTGGGAACAAACACTGTAAGTCCCATGGAGCGCCAGCAGGCAATTAAAACCAGGCAAAGTGATGCTGTAGCTTCGGTGTGAATGCCTCACCTCTCAATGGCTGATGGGACAACAAATAAAGGCCATGAGGATTCTCCTCGACCACTTTCACCGCGCCGCCTTAAAAAGTAGAACAGCTGGAAAAACAAATGCAAACAAAAACGAGCAAAGAAAAAAAAAAACAATTCGTAACATACCATGCGGTGCCTCTCAAACCCGCAGCAGGTATCAAACAAGAGACTGCACTCACAGAATGCTCTTGAGAAAGCATCAATTGAAGAAAACCCTTTTTTTGTTTTTGTTTTTTGTTTTGCTTTTTTTTTCTGCCCTCTAACGAGAATGTGTGAATGATAAAAGGAACACGCTAGGGAGGAGTACTCTTGTCACCCAGAGCAACCATCTCCCTGGTGACAAGTTTGGCTTTGAGATGAGCTTGTATGTCCTACAGAAGCATGGCAGGGCCTTCTGAAGAAGGTATGCGTAGTCCTATCCACAGATTGTGTTTCCCATGACTGTGGATTTGGCAGCCATCTCCCTGCCCCCACCCCATTTCAGAAGATGAAGTGGGGGTACAGTACCTAGCTTTAGGAAGAGGACTGCGTGACAACATCTAGACCTAGAGTAACTATGCTGCAGGAGATGATAGCGCATGAGGTTTTAGCTGTAGATTACATCACATTACATTACAGTCATTTAGCAGCTGCCCTTATCCAGAGCTACTTGCAAAGAGACACTTCCCTTTACGACAGGGAATTATGGGGATTGCGGGGACATGTTTTTTCAATCTGGAAGCACTAAAAGGAGTTCAGCAGTGACAAATGTATCTGTGTATGTGTGTCTGTGTGTGTGTGTATGTGTACATGTGTCTGCATTTGTGTGTTTGTGTGTGTTCGTGTACACATGTTTGTGTGTGTGTGTGTGTGTGTGTGTGTATGAGGATACATGTGTGCAGGTATATGTGTGTGTGCGTGCAGGTGTGTGATAATCTGTGTGTGGCTTCTCCATGCAGAGAATCCCTGCACAGATAACCAATGTGCAGTGCCTACACACCATTTCCCTGCAAACTCATGACCCCATGTTTCCTTGGGGTTCTGCTCTTACCCTGAGGCAGCTGAGCGGGTATGGAGGGGGGGGCGGGGGGAGGGGAAAAGCAAACACACACTCCCAGGCAGCTGATCTCAATTGGCCTCTTGCTTGTATTGACTTGCCCCTTTCACACCTCTGCTCTCGGGGGGGAGGGGGTCACGTTTAGAATGGAGCTGCCCCAGGGACTGCCTCTGAAGGCTGTGAATTCTGCCCCCCCCCCCCCCATTCCACTTGCCTTCCCGTCCCTCAGCAGCGCCTGATCTTCTGTGTGCACCATCCCTGGGGAGGGGCTTTTCCCCCATACACTAGTGACGTTTCATTGAACCAAAAATGAGAGGAGCTACCACACAGTATCAGCAGCTCAATGATCTGGAACAATGACCGCAATTGACCGTGGACAGAAAAACATTTTTGATTGGTTTAAAATATTCAATGATCAACTGCCGAGTGTAGCTCCACCCCAAAGGTGTTATTACAGAACCTCATTTCAACCATCAGTACCGCACACGCCAAAGACCCAGGGCTAATAAGAAACATGGTGTATTTTGGTTAGGGTAGTGTCAATTTAACTCATAACCAGGAGGCTTGGTAAGGGTATTCATACCATGCGCCCACAGAGAGGAACTCTCATTTGTATTTATGCACTTTAATTGTACACTCTCCCCTGAACCCCTGACTCTTCGTTTATAAAGTTAATTGTTTAAAATGAGTATGCTAGGCCAGAGCATCAAGTGTGAAGTACTTTAATAGTGTTGTTCGATCCTGGCTAAATCCAATCAAACCGGAGGAAATTATTGGCAGAGAAAAAATTAGTTATTTACTCTTACATGGTGTGATGTCCTCCATTGGAAACACGGTGCAGACATCTACGTACGTTTAATGGAACAAACACAACCACTAACTGGTATTCCTTGTTTTTTTTTCTGTTCTCTTCTACCCCAAAGTCAGTTGAACAATTATGATTTGGGTTGTTGAAAAAAAACATAATCTTGCAGTAGCGTAATGTGGTAACAATGCAGGCATCAGTGTGAACGCTCTGTTCTGTGCTTATACACAGGGATATATGGGCATACAGGGCTTGTACACTCATTAAAAGCCACTGACTCCTAAGACAGAACCCGAAAACATCCTTGCAACCGCTCATTAAAATATTTGACGTGCTGTCTGAGAACAGACAATTGCAGTGGCTGTTAAAAGTCACAAAAGATGAGTTAATGAGCTCCCCCTAACCCCCTCACTCACTCAACCCACCCACCCACCACCAACCCAACCCCCCAAAGCATCTTCGATCTGTCGACGGTGCGAAACCTCGCTTGGCGAAAAGGAGCTGTTTTGGCATGCCGTTGGAATATCACGCTATCAAAGGAAGGCGCATCTCTCATTACCTTTGGAGGGGTTTGCAATCATAGAGAGAAATAGTGTCATATTTTATCGCAGAGCGATTTAACATGTCTGTAATTCTGGAGAGTGGCAAAGTACACCTTGTCTACCATTTTTAAGGTCTTGTGTGATGATAGTCACTCTTCCCTATGAAACGGCACCATCTGCACTTTCCATGCAGAAATATTTCTCCTCTATCATAAACCTATCAGACTCTGTGTCCTGCTATCTAAATTCAGACCCAGCCAAGTTACACTGCACGCTACAGCACGTTTTTTTTTTAGACCCACCAGATATTCAGCTCAGTGCATTTGATGTAAAAAAGTTCTGTCCCCCTATGGTTGAAAATAGAAAATTCCAGTTTGATGCATCATGAATATTCATGAGGAGGCGTGTCCAGTGAAAGATTAAGGCAATGGATTGTTTGTCCTTGGGCACTCCTCTGCATGATTATTCATAAACTGTAATGTTTCAGCAGTAACCCCTGTTACTAATTGGAACCTCCTGTAATTATGCAGTAAAGAGGATTGAACGAGTGCTGGAGTTGACCATCTGTTAGTCCATAGCAGGGGATCTCAACCCTGGTTTGGATGGGCCACAAGGTGTTCGGTTTTTTGGTTTTCACCTAAAAATCAGCAACCAATGGAGGCCCAAGAATACAGGCGCGGTGATTTACCTGCCTTTCTGATCGGTTAATTATTTAAATTGTAAAAACAAAAACCAACATAGCCCTCCATGTAGCCCAAGAACCAAGGCTGAGAACCCCTGGGCAACAGAGTTTATAGTTGGGGTAACTCTAGGTCTTTCCATCTCCAGCATTGCTGCAGATTTTTGTGAGTCTGGATCACATCTGAGCCAGAAGCATTGTCCCTTAAATTAGTGAAAGAGGATATTAATCTCTTTAAATGTTGCTTGAGCAAATGATGTCTGACAAGGGCTGTCAGTTTGTTTGTTGTGCAGTGTGACTTGAGAGTGTTGATGAATTAGAGTTACTGTGGTTTTAATCTGGGTTGAATAATGTCATTTTGGGGTTTTGGGTCTGGTAATAGCATGAATGGGATGTTGATACTTGGCCCAAAAAGCACACACACACGCACATACACGCACGTGCACACACGCACACACACACACACACACACACACGCACACACATGTACGCACACACACACACTCACACACACATGCACGTGCACACACTCACACAAACACGCACGTGCACTCACACACACGCACGCACACATCATTACTCTCATTCATCAGGATCTTCACTGTGTGCTTCATCACTCCTCCCTCTCTCCCAATCCTTCTTTCCCAATCTCAAAAAGTACATTTATTCATATTTATAAAGGACAAACATTTACAATAGTATACACACTGTCTGATTTCCAGCTCCAGTCCCTTGGCAAACAGAGATGTTCCATATAATCAATACAAATGAACACATTTACTATAGTTTTAAAACAAAAATGGAAATCATTGTTCAAAAATGAATTAAAAATGCATACACAAATAATGACACTCTTCTCTCTCTCTCTCTCTTTCTCTCTGCAGTCTGCTCGCAGTACTCCAGGGGGGTCTTCGCCATCTTTGGCCTGTATGACAAGCGCTCGGTACACACCCTGACATCCTTCTGTAGCGCTCTGCACATCTCGCTCATCACGCCCAGCTTCCCCACGGAGGGCGAGAGCCAGTTCGTCCTGCAGCTGCGGCCCTCCATACGGGGCGCCCTGCTCAGCCTGCTCGACCACTACGACTGGAACCGCTTCGTCTTCCTCTACGACACTGACCGGGGTAAGCGCCCACCGGGGTCAGTCACTTCCTGTGGCTGATGGGGAGGGTGGGAAAACAGCACGGCGGTCAGTGGTGTCACAACTTCCTGTTTTGTTCCAAGCAAACATTCACACTCTTTGACAGTTTGCTGATTGTACGTTGTACCTTTAGAAAAGCATGAACAAATGTGATGTCTGTGTAGGAGCTATACTGTATATAAAAACTATAAAATATAAGATGGGTTGATACGTCAGTGTATATTTTGTCTATTATTTATTGTTTGGTTATTGATCTGCCTATCCGTCTGAGGAGAGATGGGTGGACAGGTAGAGGGGAAGGGACGCAGTTTTTAGGCCGTTTCGAAGTATGTGTTGAGGATACCATTTTGCCCCTGCAATGTGATTGTGGTTTGGTTTTCTTTGTTCGCTATAAGTACTTTTAAGTTTTTTGATTAATAAATAGGAAAACCAAGAACACGAGTCGACTGGATCCCCTCTCATGTGTGGCATTGAAAACCCACTACAGTCTGCCACAACCAGACCTTACTGAACACTGCCATCCCATGGGTCTTCGCAGTGGAGAAGCTACGCTATGTGCAGAATGTGAAAAAGAATAGGCCCTGGTTGTATCTGGAAGTGGGGCTTTATTGCGAGATGCGCGTTATCGATAGATTAACTCGTTTAGGCTTCCACTCAGAATGCGGGAATGGCGGCACAGTCCCATCCCTTACACGAGTGCCGTTTCAGCTCAGGGAGGGGCCATGGTCGTCCCCTGTCATGTGACGGCGTAGTGCCGGCGTGTTCGCCGTGACTCAAAGGACTACTCTCCGTCTCACGGCGGGCTTTGCATTTGAATCAGCGCCACCCGGGGCGACTGTTAGTCTTTAACGCTCCACTTTACTCATTCAGCCGGCCTTGTTTATGGCTGCTGCGCTGAGATACACTCTTCAAAGGGAAAAAGCGGAAACAGCTTCACACAAAACACACTGCAGAATGTACCTTCATGCAGTTTTTTTCTCCTCTCCCAAGCTTAAGCATGTCAGTTTTTCTCTCAGACATGATTGTGTGCAGCACTGTAAATGGAAAAAAGTATAAGAATTACTGTGTGGATTTGGGTGGGCTGACATTTTTGATATTCTGTGATCGCAAAAGTATCATCTCCCATTCATTTTTAACCTTTTTTTTTTAAAGGAAAATAATAAATGAGATATGATACATAGAGTATATTTGTGAAAACAAAATAAAAAAAAATCAACCCACCTAGATCGACAATATCACCCCCCCCCCATTCCTAGTGTTTAATATCCGGTGAGTGTATCTCATATATATAAGCTGTTGCTACTTCATTGTTAGAATTCTCTAGTCTACTCCGTTCAGTTAATCATTTATTGGATTGCATGAAAATTATAACTATTGGTCTCTTGATGCAATTACCCAATCACAGCTGTGTAATTATCTTTATATTATTCAATCAGACCAGCGAAGAGACACATAGTGGATGTCAACTGAATTATAGGCAACAAAATCGAGTTCCTGAAAACGCAGGGGCCTAATCATGTAAATATTAAACAACTCGCACGGGGCACCGACGTCATGAGGACCTGAGCTCGAGACTCCTCTGGGCTCGCTGACGCAGAGGAGTTTAGGACTGCTTGTCCAAAATGGCACACCCAATAACGTCAATCACACAGTGACAGGTCAGCGATGTCTGTCTTCCTGCGCTCCGTAAAACTCGGAGACGGCAGCACAGTAGTATATTTACTCGTCCAGGAGGTTAATTCATCTGTTCAACTATATCGCTTTTTTTTTGCATTGAATCCTGGGTGCTGTATTTTCATTGAATATTTATGGTTCTCATAGAATGGCACAGCATCTATGAGCTGATGGTTCTTGGTTTCATAACAAACTCTGATTGAGTCACTGGTTATAATGTGGAAATAAAGATGGATTTTGGAAACTAAACCTGTTATATCATGGTAATATACATGAGTTGAAAACCACTACCTGTTCATCTGGTAATATACTAAAGATTATATATCTGTTATAACATGATAATATACCTTATATGATATACTTGTTATAGAATGGTAATATACATTAGTGCTTATATTTATCTGGCAATATACCAAGGATTATATATATGTTATTACATGGTAATGTACTTGGGATGATACACTTGTAATACCATGGCAATGTCCATGAGCTGGCATATTTGATTTGGCATAGAAGTCAACGTGGTAGTTTAGGTGGTGAAATGCATACTTTCTTGCAAAATTACCAGACTTCCACCACTTCAAACTAACTCCTCCACCACCCCCCCAATGCCCCATATACACAGCCATGCCCCCCCCCCGAACTGAACACCCTGGTTACCTGTCCCATCAAACAGCTGGCGCATAGCTCAGAGCCATGGTGACAGCCACTGTCACATGACGCCTGCAACGCTGTAATTCTGAGCAGCAGTTCCGTGCGCCACTGAGCATGTGCGCCCTCCATATGAGCCCTCCCTCAGGTACACAGGAGAGAGTGCTAGGTGGTGCACTCAGCTGTGCACATCAGGGGCGAGGGTTGGGGTGGGGGGGGGGGCGCATTTTGCGGTCGTTTGCTCTCCCATTTGTAACGTAGTGGAAAATGCACCCATAAATATATTATCGTTTTATTTGCCCAGCAGACAGTGCTTATTTTATTCAGTGTTTTTTTTTTTCCAGATTTAAGAGCAGTTGTACAGCCGTTGGCAAAGCTGAAGTGGTAAAGTGCATTTGCTTATGTGTGCAACATCAGCAGAGCTCAATGTGTGTTCAGACCCACGGCACTCTGCTCCTCCTCCCTGTGTGCACAGTGCCTCAGACCCACGGCACTCTGCTCCTCCTCCCTGTGTGCACAGTGCCTCAGACCCACGGCACTCTGCTCCTCCTCCCTGTGTGCACAGTGCCTCAGACCCACGGCACTCTGCTCCTCCTCCCTGTGTGCACAGTGCCTCAGACCCACGGCACTCTGCTCCTCCTCCCTGTGTGCACAGTGCCTCAGACCCACGGCACTCTGCTCCTCCTCCCTGTGTGCACAGTGCCTCAGACCCACGGCACTCTGCTCCTCCTCCCTGTGTGCACAGTGCCTCAGACCCACGGCATTCTGCTCCTCCTCCCTGTGTGCACAGTGCCTCAGACCCACGGCATTCTGCTCCTCCTGACTGTGTGCACAGTGCCTCAGACCCACGGCATTCTGCTCCTCCTCCCTGTGTGCACAGTGCCTCAGACCCACGGCACTCTGCTCCTCCTCCCTGTGTGCACAGTGCCTCAGACCCACGGCATTCTGCTCCTCCTCCCTGTGTGCACAGTGCCTCAGACCCACGGCACTCTGCTCCTCCTCCCTGTGTGCACAGTGCCTCAGACCCACGGCATTCTGCTCCTCCTCCCTGTGTGCACAGTGCCTCAGACCCACGGCACTCTGCTCCTCCTCCCTGTGTGCACAGTGCCTCAGACCCACGGCATTCTGCTCCTCCTCCCTGTGTGCACAGTGCCTCAGACCCACGGCACTCTGCTCCTCCTCCCTGTGTGCACAGTGCCTCAGACCCACGGCACTCTGCTCCTCCTCCCTGTGTGCACAGTGCCTCAGACCCACGGCACTCTGCTCCTCCTCCCTGTGTGCACAGTGCCTCAGACCCACGGCACTCTGCTCCTCCTCCCTGTGTGCACAGTGCCTCAGACCCACGGCACTCTGCTCCTCCTCCCTGTGTGCACAGTGCCTCAGACCCACGGCACTCTGCTCCTCCTCCCTGTGTGCACAGTGCCTCAGACCCACGGCACTCTGCTCCTCCTCCCTGTGTGCACAGTGCCTCAGACCCACGGCACTCTGCTCCTCCTCCCTGTGTGCACAGTGCCTCAGACCCACGGCACTCTGCTCCTCCTCCCTGTGTGCACAGTGCCTCAGACCCACGGCACTCTGCTCCTCCTCCCTGTGTGCACAGTGCCTCAGACCCACGGCATTCTGCTCCTCCTCCCTGTGTGCACAGTGCCTCAGACCCACGGCATTCTGCTCCTCCTGACTGTGTGCACAGTGCCTCAGACCCACGGCATTCTGCTCCTCCGCCCTGTGTGCACAGTGCCTCAGACCCACGGCACTCTGCTCCTCCTCCCTGTGTGCACAGTGCCTCAGACCCACGGCATTCTGCTCCTCCGCCCTGTGTGCACAGTGCCTCAGACCCACGGCACTCTGCTCCTCCTCCCTGTGTGCACAGTGCCTCAGACCCACGGCATTCTGCTCCTCCTCCCTGTGTGCACAGTGCCACAGACCCACGGCACTCTGCTCCTCCTCCCTGTGTGCACAGTGCCACAGACCCACGGCACTCTGCTCCTCCTCCCTGTGTGCACAGTGCCTCAGACCCACGGCATTCTGCTCCTCCTCCCTGTGTGCACAGTGCCTCAGACCCACAGCATTCTGCTCCTCCTCCCTGTGTGCACAGTGCCTCAGACCCACGGCATTCTGCTCCTCCTCCCTGTGTGCACAGTGCCCCACATAGCCATGTGTGTTACACAGACCCTCTGACTGTGCACAGTGCTCCACATAGCCATGTGTGTTACACAGACCCTCTGACTGTGTGCACAGTGCTCCACATAGCCATGTGTGTTACACAGACCCTCTGACTGTGCACACTGCGCCACATAGCCATGTGTATTACACAGACCCTCTGACTGTGTGCACAGTGCTCCACATAGCCATGTGTGTTACACAGACCCTCTGACTGTGCACAGTGCTCTACACAGCCATGTGTGTTACACAGACCCTCTGACTGTGCACAGTGCTCTACACAGCCATGTGTGTTACACAGACCCTCTGACTGTGCACAGTGCTCTACACAGCCATGTGTGTTACACAGACCCTCTGACTGTGCACAGTGTTCTACACAGCCATGTGTGTTACACAGACCCTCTGACTGTGCACAGTGCTCCACACAGCCATGTGTGTTACACAGACCCTCTGACTGTGCACAGTGTTCTACACAGCCATGTGTGTTACACAGACCCTCTGACTGTGCACAGTGCTCCACATAGCCATGTGTATTACACAGACCCTCTGACTGTGTGCACAGGGCTCCACATAGCCATGTGTATTACACAGACCCTCTGACTGTGTGCACAGCGCTCCACACAGCCATGTGTGTTACACAGACCCTCTGACTGTGTGCTAGGGCTCCACACAGCCATGTGTGTTACACAGACCCTCTGATTGTGTGCACAGGGCTCCACACAGCCATGTGTGTTACACAGACCCTCTGACTGTGCACAGTGTTCTACACAGCCATGTGTGTTACACAGACCCTCTGACTGTGCACAGTGTTCTACACAGCCATGTGTGTTACACAGACCCTCTGACTGTGCACAGTGCTCCACATAGCCATGTGTGTTACACAGACCCTCTGACTGTGCACAGTGCTCTACACAGCCATGTGTGTTACACAGACCCTCTGTATGGCACAGTGCTCCACACAGCTATGTGTGTTACACAGACCCTCTGACTGTGCACAGTGTTCTACACAGCCATGTGTGTTACACAGACCCTCTGACTGTGCACAGTGTTCTACAAAGCCATGTGTGTTACACAGACCCTCTGACTGTGCACAGTGCTCTACACAGCCATGTGTGTTACACAGACCCTCTGACTGTGCACAGTGTTCTACACAGCCATGTGTGTTACACAGACCCTCTGACTGTGCACAGTGTTCTACACAGCCATGTGTGTTACACAGACCCTCTGACTGTGCACAGTGCTCTACACAGCCATGTGTGTTACACAGACTCTCTGACTGTGCACAGTGTTCTACACAGCCATGTGTGTTACACAGACCCTCTGACTGTGTGCACAGCGCTCCACACAGCCATGTGTGTTACACAGACCCTCTGACTGTGTGCACAGGGCTCCACACAGCCATGTGTGTTACACAGACCCTCTGACTGTGTGCACAGGGCTCCACATAGCCATGTGTATTACACAGACCCTCTGACTGTGTGCACAGTGCTCCACATAGCCATGTGTATTACACAGACCCTCTGACTGTGTGCACAGCGCTCCACATAGCCATGTGTGTGACACAGACCCTCTGACTGTGTGCACAGGGCTCCACATAGCCATGTGTGTGACACAGACCCTCTGACTGTGTGCACAGGGCTCCACATAACCATGTGTGTTACACAGACCCTCTGACTGTGTGCACAGCGCTCCACACAGCCATGTGTATTACACAGACCCTCTGACTGTGTGCACAGCGCTCCACATAGCCATGTGTATTACACAGACCCTCTGACTGTGTGCTATAGTGGCCTGAGCTTCAGCACAGGAAGTCAGCCTCTGATACACAGAGCAGTATATGCTCCAGGACAATAAACAGCTCAAAGCACTGGAATCGTATGAGCCATGTGGGGTAGTGCATATGGTGCACTGGAATGGTATGAGCCATGTGGGGTAGTGCATATGGTGCACTGGAATGGTATGAGCCATGTGGGGTAGTGCATATGGTGCACTGGAACAGTGTGTTGTGTTTAGGATGCAGAACTGGGAGAGTGTGTATTGTTTAGGATGCAGTACTGGGAGAGTGTGTAGTGTTTAGGATGCAGTACTGGGAGAGTGTGTAGTGTTTAGGATGCAGTACTGGGAGATTGTGTAGTGTTTAGGATGCAGTACTGGGAGAGTGTGTAGTGTTTAGGATGCAGTACTGGGAGAGTGTGTAGTGTTTAGGATGCAGTACTGGGAGAGTGTGTAGTGTTTAGGATGCAGTACTGGGAGAGTGTGTAGTGTTTAGGGTGCAGTGCTAGGAGATTTTGTAGTCTTTAGGATGCAGTACTGGGAGAGTATGTATTGTTTAGGATGCGGTACTGGGAGAGTGTGTAGTGTTTAGGGTGCAGTACTGGGAGAGTATGTATTGTTTAGGATGCAGTACTGGGAGAGTGTGTAGTGTTTAGGGTGCAGTACTGGGAGAGTGTGTATTGTTTAGGATGCAGTACTGGGAGAGTGTGTATTGTTTAGGATGCAGTACTGGGAGAGTGTGTAGTGTTTAGGATGCAGTACTGGGAGAGTGTGTATTGTTTAGGATGCAGTACTGGGAGAGTGTGTAGTGTTTAGGGTGCAGTGCTAGGAGATTGTGTAGTGTTTAGGATGCAGTACTGGGAGAGTATGTATTGTTTAGGATGCAGTACTGGGAGAGTGTGTAGTGTTTAGGGTGCAGTGCTAGGAGATTGTGTAGTGTTTAAGGTGCAGTACTGGGAGATTGTTTAGGGTGTAGTAGTGGAACAGTGTGTAGTGCTGTTTAAGGTGCATTACTGGAACAGTGTGGAGTAGCATTTAGAGCGCAGTAGTGGAACAGTGTGGAGTAGCATTTAGAGCGCAGTAGTGGAACAGTGTGGAGTAGCATTTAGAGCGCAGTAGTGGAACAGTGTAGAGTAGCATTTAGAGCGCAGTAGTGGCACAATGTGGAGTAGCATTTAGAGCGCAGTTGTGGCACAATGTGGGACCGTGTTTAAGGTGCAGTACTGGAACAGTGTTAACAGTGTGGGACTTGACATCAAAAATAAAGCGTGTCCTGCTCAGAAGATTAATGATGTCATTACATATGTGCATGTGCCTGTACTTTGGGCCATGCATGCTCCTGAAGCTAGCGTCATAATAGGGTGTCTGTGTGTGTGTGTGTGTGTGGGCAGGGGTGTGTGTTGTGGGGGGGGAGGTGGGTTTGGTTGTGCGTGCTTCAGTAATCAATTTCCCCTCATTCCTGTTGGTAAGACACAGGGGTCAGTGTTGCGTGGAGTGTCTGAGACGCTCCGGAGCGTAAAAAGCGCTGCAGGAGAAGGGTGCGATGCTGCGCCGGAGCCCGGGATGATGAATTGCCCTGTTTAACAGGTTAGATGTTCTCTGGATTGGGAATTTTGACTTCATGAGGCTCCCAGCCCTTCATTCCCCCCCGCCCCCTCCACCCACTTACACCACACCACGGAATTCACTCCTCACCACCGAGGCCCCTGGCAGACCACTACTGCCACCTATTGATCATTTCTGTGTGACAGATTAGCAACACTGAACCTGATATGAGCAATGTGGGGGGGAGGAGGGGGGGGGGGGTGGGGGGGGGTGGGGGGGGGGTGGTTGCGAGGGGGGTATAGAAGGGCAGCCACTGTTCGCTGACATTTGTTTGCGTCTCAGTTTACCCCAGATGCATCAGAAAATAAACCAACAACATTAACCCAGTGATACACGCGCTGTTCGGAAGATTAAATTATCCGCCATAAATAGAGCAATCCTGGATGTTATGATATAGTATGATTTTTCATCGACGCATCATGAAATGCAACACTATAAAAACAAGGCTCTCCAGAACGCACTGCAGAAGCCTAATATAACTCAGTGGATATCAGTAGTACTTTTTTTTTTTATTTTTTTACCCAAAGCACATCTGCTGGTTTTATGTGAAAGCATGCTGGGATTCCCGTTTATACACGCAACATTTCTTCATGGGGATGGGCTCTACGAAGCCGTTCCGTCTGAGGGAGAATGCTGAGAAATGATGATAATCCCCGATGTGATCGGTTTCCCTGTCTCTCGCTGCCTCTCGCGGGGGCGGGGGGGGGGGGGGGGGGGGAAGGGTGGTTCCAAGAAGAGACCTTGAAAATGGCAGCTGGGATCTGTTTCTCAATTTCATGAGTGTCAGTGTCAGTTTCACTGAGTAAAGGACACCCAATTACTCTTGGTACGCACTCAGAATGATCTCAGAGCACCTCTTTAATCTTCACCGTTGGGCACAAACGCACAAGCACAAGGACTCAGACACAGCGCTAAGATGTGCGCCGTCTGACAATGCACTATTTTTATAATGGTGCCGTTAAGGAATAAACATTTTGTATAAACTGTATTTCATGTTTCGCTCATATGCCGGGTACTGCATTTGGCAGACATTGGAAGTGCATGTGTTAATAACGTAAAATCTGTGAATTGCAAAACACAGCATGTAGCTCTGTGACAAACAAACGATCACAGCTGTAATGAAGAGCGCATTGTTTTTCTTTAACAATGAGGACTGAGGGTAGGGAAAGGAAGAACAAACAATAACCAGGGTCCACCTGGGTGCTGCATTATTTCATCAACAATGTGTCAAAAATGTGCTTTTTAAGAGAAGCTGATGTGACAGTTTTATGTATGCATCATTACACAAATTGTGCTTGTTTTATCCAGAGCTGTTTAATGGAGTAAACTGCATTCTTGGCACATGCAGCTGGAGGAGGTTTGTCGAATGGCACTGCGGAGTCAGGCTCTGACCCCACTCAGGGCACAGAGCGGTGGAGTAGAGCTGAGATACAGTTTTGCAGGTTGTTCTGAGTTATTCCTGGACTCCTGCCCTTTTGGGGGGTTTTTGAAAAGGGGCTTGTCAGAGAGCTGTACAGCAGACAGGCCCAGAATGCACCACCCTGGGATAAGGCAGCCCCATAACGTGCTTCAGTAACTCAGTTAATTGTCTGCTGGTCGTCCTTGGAGAAGAGCCTGTCCATCGCTTTCAAGTTTAAGCGACTGACGAGTCCCGAGAGCCGTCCTGGCGTCACCTGATCTCCTTAATTACGCCCGTCCACTGATCACGGCCCTCGACGCAGGAAATTGCGCGAACGGAGGCAGGAAGTTGCCAGGTTATAATGGGTGGCGTGAAGGGCGGTTTATGGGGACATCTGTTCGACTTGGCCACGGTCTCGGGCAGATCTGAGCCGCCAATGACGGCGGTCGTGGGCAATGAAGGAACAAACGAGGGCGGGGAAGGCGGGGACGGCATCAATGAGCACTAACGAGAGCCCAAGAGGCGAGGGGTACCAGCAGATTTTTACTGGGCATGATGCTCACACCAAAGGGTGCTGCAGGAAATAAAGGCTAGCTGGGTCTGAATGAGGGAAAGACAGAAGAAAAAAGAGAAAGAAAGAATGGGTGAGGAGCCAGAATACAGTGATAATCAGCACCACCCTGAGATCTGTGCCTGTCATTAGAGGCGAGGATTTGGAAGAGGATCTTGGAAAGGAAGCGTAATCTTTCTTCCGTCCTCACCCTTCTGTGTCCTATCCTCACTCTTGAGTCCAACTGTAAAACAGCCACCTCCCCATAGATTTGGAAAATTCTATGTTTAATATTGCAAGAAAAAAAAAAGCAAGCATACAAAAATGCAGTCTACAGTCAGGCATCAATTAATGTAGGGTTTTCCCTGCCTATTCACTTAACAACATTTGTTCACAGGTTCATTTGGCCCGCTAACATTACCTTACTTATATGCAGTGTTGGTTTATGTGATTTTCAGCTGTTTCATAATGCAGACTATCATGTTTTTTAACAATAGATCCAGCAAAGAACAGGAGGTAGAGGAATCTATCTACCAGTTTTTAATTCGGCTGGCAACAGTATGCTGCTGATCGTCTAATGGCCAACACCAGGTGGATGCCCCCCACCCCCACCCCCCACCACTACACAGGCGAGCCTGTTGCAAAGCTAGGGAAAGCCCTGCAGTGTACATATAGGAAAATACCCACTTCAACTGACCATCCGATGATTATAATGGTGAATTAACGCAATGAGCAGATGGCTGAGAGTGAACGAGTGTGTGCATATGTGCAACGTGCTAAGGATTTGTCAGGATTCATTTCCCATAACTTTATCCAACAGTGCATGGAAACTCATTTTACAGCTTTGATCTTTATTCCGAAACAACAGAATATAATCTCAATTCTCAATTGTAGTTGAAATCGTGTTTGCACAAAGACAGAGCTGCATACGTGGAGGCTCTGTTTAAAACTAAAAGTCAAATAAGGTCAAAAGACGCTGCCAGTGGTTTTTAGTGTGCCAATTAAATACATATAGATACACATTTACATACCTATACTCTTTCTTATTATGTGCTAATCTTATTTATAGATAGCTGCTGTTAGTTACTTATGTAAGGCAGCCAGAACAATTTCTAATATTTAAACAAGATACACAGGGCAATGTTTTGTTGTCTTTTGGAGTGACATGACTATTCTAAAACCTTAAAGGTTTTCCAGAGAACTCCCGGCCATTCATGTGTTTTGTCTATATTTTGCAGTTCATCTGTTGATGAGTAATGTGTGTTTTGTGTTTTGTTGCTTAGGATACTCCATTCTCCAGGCGATCATGGAGCGCGCGGGTCAGAACGGCTGGCAGGTCAGCGCCATCTGTGTGGAGAGTTTCAATGACGCCAGCTACCGCCGTCTCCTGGAGGACCTCGACCGCCGCCAGGAGA
Source organism: Albula glossodonta (assembly GCA_019788955.1). Lineage (NCBI taxonomy): Eukaryota > Metazoa > Chordata > Actinopteri > Albuliformes > Albulidae > Albula > Albula glossodonta. Next base: position 120,344 of record JAFBMS010000387.1, on the reverse strand, counting down.
AGAAGTTCGTCATCGACCTCGAGGCCGAGAGGCTTCAGAACATTCTAGAACAGGTGAGTCACTAAGGCAGGTTAATGCAATACTGTGAGTGTGTGTGTGTGTGTGTGTGTTGCGTTATGGACTGGCTGACAGTTTGTTTCTCTCTTTAGCATGCGCTAAAATGTGCGCTGCTCATCGATTTGCCGCTCAGACTGAAATTCTAGGCCACTGTTCCTCAACGCATCCTGTCCCGATGTTCCATCGAACAATCCCTTCACATCCCGTGAATAATTTAGCTAAAGCTCTCATGGCGCACACGCACCCATGTTTGCGGCCTCTCGACGTTTGGCAAATAACCTGCAAATTGGACAGCGGGCACTTGCGGTGCTGTAAGCTGGGGTTTATTGGGTTCAGGGAGATTGAGGCATCGTAGAGGCGGAAGGTGACAGAGGATTAGGCCGTGTTGATATGTATCTCTCTCCATGCTCCACTCGCTCTTTCTGGCCACACTTCCCCTAAATCAATACGAGGCCGTTCCTCTGGATGACTCTGTGATGCCTCATGTGATACGTTTGCTATAGTAATTGCTGAACACTCGAAAATTTTCGGTCTCACATCTCCCCTATCTAGAGAATGGAAGTTGTCTGGGTGTCTTAATATATTTTTGGTACTTTAAACAATCATTCCTGCTCAGAGAATGTGACTATTGGAGGCGTCACCAATTCAGGGAAAGACTCGTTTTCAGTCCACTGCTGCACCAGAACGAACAAAGAGCTTTAAACGTGGGACTGAACTTCAATATCAGTTATTGCTGAAACATTAGACCCAGTACAAGTCCGGTATGTTAAGTCCACTATGTAAGTCTCTCTGTCTTCTCTTTGCTTCCTGCTGCCTCTCCTCTGTCTCTGAACATCAGAGCTGATTCATAGACCTTGGAAAAAGCCAGGGTTCGCCCACATGTGTGTTGAGAGCAGTTTTTTCACTAGCTATCGCAGCCAGGAAAACCTTAAATTTTACACAATATTCGTGATCATAAAGCTGGGTTCATAGGGAAACCTAAATGAACAGCCCTGTGAAGCCCATGACGAGGGACAGCTCTCTGAGTCCCGTTATCATCAGCTCCCAGCTAAAGAGCTTCCTCCTGCTTCATGCCCCAACCCTCTGCACCGGACAAAGGACATCACCCCAGCAACAGATCAGCTGAACCTTTCCACCATCTTCAGCAAACAGACAGGCACACTATGGGTAAAAGCCTATACCATCCAAATACTTTTTCAGCAAAGTGGTTGTCTTACATCTATGCAAACAACGAAGCTGAACAAATCTAAGATAACCGCGTTGTCTGGCAATGTATATGTTACCTTTTCTCGTTAGTCTTCTGCAGATGTCATTGAAAATTATAAAACGTAAGCGGCAAAAATTATTGTACAGTAATCAGCCAGGCTTAGCATTTTCTTTCAGGAGAGGCGGCTTTTTGAACCAGTGGAATGCAGATGAAATTAAAGAAAGGGAATCGTCTGTTATTTTTTATTCTTTTTACTTGAAAAGAAAGTCTTATCTCCTCCTCTGTTTCGCTCAGCCTCTCTCCTGTATTTCTCCCTCCATCCTTATCTCTCGTCCCCTTCATTTCCATAGACATCCACTCTGCTCTGTAGCTCACCGCCTCTCCAGCCTGCGGTCTGTTAGCATTCTCCGGGGGTGGGTCGTGTCAAAAGCGGGATGGGCACCCGGATAAGCTCTTCATCTAAGCACAGATCAGAGCGGTCTGAAGCCGTGCCAGTTGTCTGGAAGCACCCGCCTTTCACTTCGCATTTACCTCTGCTCCTGAGCTGCAGCTGGGCCGGGGCCGGGGCCGGGGCACGGAGGGAGCACCGTGGCCTGACCGCGATAATGCTGGCAGCCATATCACCCTCAACTGCCCTAATGTCAAACTACTGAAACCCAGCAGGTGTGGACTTAGCTAGTACATTGATGGGAGACCTCCTGGGAAAAATAGGTTGCTGCTGGGAGGTAGGACAGTAGGGGGCACTCTTCCCTCTGGACCGAAGGAAGCCGTAGTTCCTCAGTTCCTCAGCCCTGCAATGGGGACGCTGTGCTGTAGGAGGTGCCGCTTTTTTAAATAGGAGTGTTTTAAACCTGAGCATCCTGGTGAAATTCCCATTACAATTGGCTGCCTACATCAAGCCACTATGATTGTGTGATTGATTGGCTGTATAATCCCTTACAATCCCTACCCATGTTGATTCCCCCACTGCAAAATGGAACTGAATTCTCATTTGACTTGGCTGGATACATAAGGATAAAAAATAAACCTTGTGTAGACATTGCATGTCTGCAGACAGATACCAATGAAACCGTAACATTCATCACAACACAAACGATGCAAACCCTCACCCTACTGTCAGTAGGGTAGACAGTGCAGTCCTGTTCCTCTCCATACCTCCCACTGTTCCTGTTGTCTCCTCTGTCCCGTCACTGCCAAGATGCTTGGCGCCTTCGGCCTCTCGATCTGAGGAAGCGTGATAGGCGAATCGTCCTCCAGCTTGGAAACATTTTCCCACCCCAAACCCTCTCCCCCAGGCATGCCGACTCCTTCCTGTCATTTGTGACAAAACATGGCCCGGAAAAAACAAACAGCAGCACGCTGTGCAAGGGAGGAGTGCTTGAGAATGGAGACATTTCGGTGAAAGATGTCTCTGTCGTCATGCCAACATTATGTCAGAAGTGACAGAGGTACCACAACCTGAGGGAGGCGGGCGGTGAAGTGCGTACCCACAGGGGGCCATTCAGCTCCCAGCACTGTACCGCCAATCACTCTGACCATTAGTCAGATCGGCGATAAAGTCATTTGGTGGTAAAACAAAAATGATAAAGTCATTTGTAATCTACGGTTTTGTGCCTGTCTTAATTTCTGCTGTACTCCCACCTCCACCCCCCCCCCCCCACGCATGCCCCAACCCCTGGGGAGGGGGGGGGGGGGGGGGGTGCTCAGACATCCTTAATTACAGCTGATTACTGTCCATTACTTTATTGTGAGATGCCATTGCCTAATTAATCGCAATTAAAGGGAGCCCTTGCAATGTCACATTCCTTTCAATGTGCAAAATATCTCTGTGAAATTACCTATGTAAAAAACGCTTACTGATCCATTCATGTTCTCTCTCTCTCTCTCTCTACCCCCTCTCCTGTTTGTTTTTGTCCGTGCAGATTGTCAGTGTTGGGAAGCATGTGAAGGGGTACCATTACATCATGGCGAATTTGGTAAGGAACATTTGTGTTGTTTTGACGTGTTCTCTTCACCGTTAACAGACTTACAGTGGAATGGCAGACTTACGCTGCATCCGAAAATCGCAGACTACACCCTATATAGTAAGCAAAAATCAGTACGCATAGTATATAGTGTATCCGAAATCTCAAACCGGCCGAATCGGTATGCAAGTAGTAGTATGCGAAACAGTATGTTACCCAGATGGCGTGCTGCTTCCGGTGAAATTCTATATACTATGCACACTGCGCCATCTCACAAGGCCGTTGGGTGGATAGATACCAAAGAAGAAGAGAGTTCTGTGAAGTTTTGTATGTATGTCACTTATACACTTCCAGCTATCAGATTGAAGAAAATAGCGATTGTTATATCCGTGGTAGCATGTCCGAAAACATGCATACCACACAGACTAGTAGGCACTGTGCTGACGTAAGAGCAGCGGGCTTTTGTTTGAATTTAGTAGGCACTGATTAGTACGCGATTTCTGACGCAGCACTTAGAATGGATTCAGGTTAGCCCTGTTGCCATTGTTTAGGAAATATGTAAAATAGGACTGAGGTGGTCCATGAGCCCATGGGAAAGAGGTGAGCTCATATGCCGTAGCGAGGAGAAGGCATCCAGACAGGCACAGGAGCCATCGGGTCAGGGAGCGCGCCGTTCTGTCGATTCGCTGTGGGCCCTGCGGCAAACAGACAGCGAGAAAAATCGCGGCTGATTTTTACCTGCAGATGTTTTAGTGGAACAGGTAGCCAGCCCACAGTCACAATTCGGTTCCCGCAGGGTTACACGTCCCAATAAACCCCCGGAGGAGTGATTGTATGGGCTCCTCAAACCAAATTATCCGGTTAGCACCATTCATTAATTTCAGTGACAAGGGGATGATTCTAAAATATTTTTTTCGAGGAAGTTGGGAATTAATATAAGATGACAAGAGTTGAACAGCTTATATTAATGAATTAATTAATATTGAATTAAGAGCGGAATTAAAAGGGAAAAGGAGGTTTTGAGTACTTTCTGGAAGGGGGGGAGGGGGGTGTTGTTTGGAGGTGGCATTATGGCCAGAAGGAGAGATGCACTGTTCGTGCTGTACTGCTCTATAACTTGAAGATCACGGAATGGTCAGGGCTGTTGCCATGGTGACCATGATCCTAACCCCCCCCTCCCCCCTCCTTGCTTACAGGGCTTTAAGGACATCTCCCTGGAGCGCTTCATGCATGGGGGGGCCAATGTGACCGGCTTCCAGTTGGTGGATTTTAGCACACCCATGGTCATCAAGCTGATGCAGCGCTGGAACAAACTGGACCAGAGGGAGTACCCCGGGTCTGAGAGCCCGCCCAAGGTGAGGAGCTCCATCCCCTTTCTTCTGCTCTCAGCCAATCACAATCACAGCCCTGTCCCAGGTTAGGGAGCTTATCCAGTCAGGTAAAGTGGTAAAATATAGTGGTGATTGAAAGGAGGTTTCATAACCCCCATCAATAATTGACAGAATTATTGGTTTCAAAAATATTTTTCTTTCTGCAGCCACTGTAGTCATTGGTCCATACCATTGAGTCACTGCTATTATATGTTAGCTCCTCCTGTTTTTGGTTTCATGAAACCTCACACCCCCGTCAATAGTAACCTGTAACAATACGCTGTATGAGTGTAAGGCTTCAGGGAGGCTCATCAGGTGAAACAATGAATAATGACGACTGGAAGGACTTGTGGGCCAGTTGATTGAATGGTTGGAAGTAAATGGGAGATTGCTGGATGCACCCACTAAAGTTCTGCATGCATAGTCCTGAAGGCCTTCTCATCAAATTATATATGTACATTACATATGGAAATAGCAACATAAGCCTGTCAGAGATGCAAAATACAAATGAGGTACCAATGGTGTGTATTACCGTGGGTGGGAGACAGAAATCTAATGTCTATTCTGGGAAATGAATGTACAGTACAGAACAACAGCAGTAAAGCAAGTCATTAGTTTGTTTTTCAGAGGAAAAAAAGCCTTGGAATGGATGAGCAGGAACAGTCATACTCTATTGGGGAGAACAAAACGGTGCAGCCTTAATGTGGAATAAGAGCCTTCTGAACAGCAAAGCAAAGTCCTGCTCTTGGTTTGAGATTAATTGCAGTAATCAGTGGTCTTTGTCCAAAGTTCAAAGGCTTGAAAGGTTAAGACTTTTAAAAAATGGACCCTACTGTTGCAGTTTATTGCGTTGTTCTGGCCCAGACTCTCCGAGGTGACCCATCAGGAATGCTCCAGTCGATGTAACGGCAATCTGTCCCCAGAAACAGGCAGTCCATCAAGCGGGTGGTCATCAACTCTGTTTCGTACCAGCGGCCTGATGCTGGGAAGGCTCATGTATGGTAGTTATGACAACCTGTTCCGCTCTCTTGATTCTCTGGGTGCCTCCGCTATTGATCTGAGCTCGCCGGAATGGTAGTGTTGCCATTTCGAGTGCCTCCCCGTGGAATGCTCTGTGATTGGTCCATCACTGCTGTGACCCTGTGGAACCCCTGGAGGTCAGTTAGAGGGTTAATCGCACATCCTCTGCGCATTATAAATTGTAATGGTTCTTCCTCCGGGCTTTTTTTTTTTGGTGGAACTGCAGGTACTGTTGGTCCAGTTAAGGACACACTGAGTGTGTGTCAGGGGCAATTATTATTTCTTAGAAATGCAATGCCATCCAGTCTCATAGTCCTTAGACACAAAATCCTGACATTTTAATGATGGTGTAGTCCACTCTGATGTGGGGTGACTTGAAAGTTACCTGAACACTGGCTCATTTTCAAAGATAAGTTAAGTACACTGTGTATGTCATAGCTGATAGACAGTGTATTAACAAGGCCTTGGTACGGTTTGTATCTGACAGTACTGTGTGTGTGTGTGTCTGTGTGCTTGTCTGCCATTTGTGTGGCATCAGTGTATGTACAGTTTGTGTTTATGTGCAAGCATGTGTGTGTATTTGTGTCTCATCGTATGTTTGTGGGAGTGTGTGTGTACTTGTGGTGTCTATGAATGAGTGTGTTTTTGTGACTGAGCAATGTTAATCTGTGTGTGTGTGTGTGTGTGTGTTTTAATTGTTATTGTGTGTGGAATGTGGTTCTGACCATTTCTGTTTTACGCTAGTCACAGCACTGGTCTCTCTGAGCGTGCTCCGAGTCCTGTTGCAGGCTGCTTATTTTGGCCCCTCCCCTCACAGCCACAGCGCAGCAGTCATTGGCCATCTGAGCTCCCAGCCCAGCGAATGGCAGCAGAGGTGGACAGCAGAGCTCGACTGCAGTCAGAGGGAGTCAGGGTGCAGGCAGGGGAGGGGCAGGGGGGAAGGGGGGAGGAGGAGGAGGTGGGGGGGGATGGGGGGTGTTATCAGACGCTGCACCCTCAGACAGCTGCAGATGGATGGAGCAAATGCTCTCTCTCTCCGTACGCCAGGCGAGATGAAGGTTGAGCCAAGGTGAACCGCTCTGAACAGGATCCAGGAGGGGGAGACAAACAGGAAACTGATGAGTCTCATTACCGTTAACGAGGAAGTCACCACTCAACAGGTGCGCCGAGAGCGGGAACCGTCACTGGAACAAGAGCGGCGCTGTCGCCGGATGAACTGTAAGCGGCGCGAACCGTGCCCGGCATTCAAAAACAACAGCGCTCAGAAAACATCAACACTGACTCACGCCGATGAAACAGATACACCTGCTTACTGGCTCGCATTTTTCAAGCAGGGAAGAGGCCACCAGCTCCTCTGCTATATCAGGGTTGAGGAGGTGAGGAAACTGACCCTGGGTCAGTCTGTCTCATATTAACACAGGAAAGTGGTAAAGGGCAGAACTGACTCCAGTACAAGAGAGTAATGAGGGGAGGGCAAGCCTACTGAATATACCAAAGGTTTTAAAATGTTTGTCGACTTTTCTAATGAAATATTCTGGGTGTCTTTCCAGTGTTTCCTCACATCATGCTTTGATAACATGAAAGAGGGAGAATAAGTAGCACTCAGCACATACATGAAATTATTATTTCTTAGAAATGCCATCCCATCCAGTCCCATACTGCTTAGATACTGAATCCTGAGAATTTAATGATGGTGTACTATGGTCCACTATGATGTGGGATGACTTGAAAGTAATTTCTATGGTCTACCATTAGCACACATTTATAATCTGAATTTTAAATGAAATCAGTACATTTTTGTTCAGTACTTCTGGCTTTCTGACAAAGGTTGGATGAAAAAGGCTTTGGCGCAGCCCTTTGGCTCCATGTGATGGTGTAAGTGCTGCCCCCCTGTGGAGAAGCCACCCTCAGACAGCATCACTGCAGCTCAGGAACAGGAGAGGGGTCAGTACACACACACACACACAGTATCCTAAAAAGGGTTTAGCTCCCTCATCAGAGCCGCTGGCCCCTTGCAGTGTCTTTGTCCTCGGGCTGCCGTTCCCCGTGATTTTTGGAACAAGGCGGCTGGGTCACGGTGGCCCGGCACAGCTTGAGCCCTGCCCCTGTGACAGCATCATGACTCACACGCCATCAAGGAGACCCGAGGAAATGAAAGCCGTTCCCTGAGGCAGAAGTAAAGGAACCGGCGCTGGAGCTGGAGCTGGACGGAGTACAGGAGAAAGTGAGGCGGCAGTGATAGATCTCTGAGCCAAGGCCTCACTGTTTGAGCACAGGATGGGCAGAGAAAGGGACAAACTCACTCATGTGCTCTTATGAGCGCGATTATCATCATCTATCTCCTTTAGAGCACAGTGTGTGTGTGTGTGTGTGTGTGTGTGTGAGTGTGTGTGTTTCTGTATGTGTGTATGTTCAGCCGTGTGTGTGTTTCTGCATGTGTGTCTGTATGTGTGTATGTTCAGCCGTGTGTGTGTGTGTGTGTGTTTCTGTATGTGTGTATGTTCAGCCGTGTGTGTGTGTGTTTCTGTATGTGTGTCTGTATGTGTGTATGTTCAGCCGTGTGTGTGTGTGTGTGTTTCTGTATGTGTGTATGTTCAGTCGTGTGTGTGTGTGTGTGTTTCTGTATGTGTGTCTGTATGTGTGTATGTTCAGCCGTGTGTGTGTGTGTGTTTCTGTATGTGTGTATGTTCAGCCGTGTGTGTGTGTGTTTCTGTATGTGTGTCTGTATGTGTGTATGTTCAGCCGTGTGTGTGTGTGTGTGTGTGTGTGTATGTGTGTATGTTCAGTCGTGTGTGTGTGTGTGTGTTTCTGTATGTGTGTCTGTATATGTGTATGTTCAGTGTGTGTGTGTGTGTGTGTGTGTGTGTGTGTGTGTGTGTGTGTCTGTATATGTGTATGTTCAGCTGTGTGTGTGTGTGTGTGTGTGTGTTTCTGTATGTGTGTCTGTATATGTGTATGTTCAGCTGTGTGTGTGTGTGTGTGTGTGTGTTTCTGTTTGTGTCTGTGTGTGTGTGTGTGTGTGTGTGTGTGTGTGTGTGTGTGTGTTTGTGTGTGTGTGTCTGTATATGTGTATGTTCAGCTGTGTGTGTGTGTGTGTGTGTGTGTGTGTATATGGTCTGGATCCTATGGTCTGGTTCTCTCATATGGGTTATTAGCTGAAGTGGTAGCAGCAGATCCAGCGTAATGAAGACCCGGACAGCTCTCCGGCTGTGAGTTTGCCCGTAGCAGAAATCTCACACATGCCTTACCGCTATTTGCCCTTGTTTAACACAGCACAGTTTTGAGTGTCACATCCAATTGGGTTATCTGGTTCCGTGGTGCAGAGTACAAGACTTTCCCTGGCCTTAATTTAGCATCAGCCTCTTCGTTCTCCTAATCTTCGCTTCCCCTCCTGTCCCCCGTGATTCACCCTTTGCTTCTATCACAGTGTGGAATGAGAAACACAGCTGCTCAGCGGTGCGGTCAGCCTCACGCTGAAAGCGCTTTTGCCCTCTGCAGAGATCCCAGGGGTGGGACTATGACTCCGGGTCAGGGGTCTGCTCAGGGTTCGATTATGGTTTGGCCTGTTGCTCCAGCATGACTCTCTCTCTCTCTCTCTCTCTCAAATTCAAATTCAGTGTCTCTTTCTCTCTCAAATTCAAATTCAGCATCTCTCTCCTTCTCAAATTCAAATTCGGTGTGCTTTACTCGCTTGAAAAAATTTACATTCATATTGCCATCGCATGGAAATTAACATGTGGACCATCAAATCAACAACGTCTTTGAACAATGTCTCTCTCTTTCTCTCTCCCTCTCTTAAAATGGCCCTTCCTCCTCGTTCCCCTCTGCCTGCTAGCAGCCATGCTTTTCAACTCATAAGTTAAAGAGAGAGCTAAATAAAGTTAAATAAAAAATCACTTTATTTAACATATCATTAAAAAAGGAAATAGAGGAAGAGAGAGTGGGAGAACGAGAAGAGGGACAAAGTGGGCACTTACTGCAAATCATTTTTGTTTAAAAGCATCTTCTTCATTTGAGGGATACACGGGAAGCACTAGATGAGAGAGGAAGCAGAATAGACTCACTCGAAATGTCTCTCAGCAGCGTCAAAGGCCTCCTTGTGATTTGTGGTTCAAAAAAGAGTAACCAGGAAACAGGAAAATCTTTGCACCCATTCTGTGTTGGAGTGTTGGTGTGTGGAACATTCTGACCCACCAGTAATTTCCACCATCATCCTGTTATGAGTGTCATCTAAGGGATTATGAAGAAACAGCCTCTCTCTCTCTTTCCCTCTTTCTAACTCTCTCTTCTTCACCTCTTTCCTTTCCCTTTTACCCTCCCTTTCTCTTTTGTCTTCTTTCTCTCTCACTCTCTCTCTCTCTCTCTCCCTCTCATTCTCTCTCTCCCTCTCTCGTTCCCTCTCTCTGTCCCGCTCTCTCTCTGTCTCCCTCTCTCGCTCTCCCTTCCTCTCTCTCCCTCTCTCTCTCTCTCCCGCTCTCCCTCCCTCTCTCTGAAAGGCAGATCTAAATCCTCTCTCTGAATGGTAGCTCTGATGGCACAGCTGCTTAGAGCCCTCTCTCCCTCTCACGTTCGGTGGCATCGATATCACAGAGCTCTTTAACAATTATTATCGATCTGCAGTCGGCCTGTGTTGAGCCGGGTATATATTCAGGGTAAATACAGTCACCACTGTGTTCATATACTTATTGTCCGTGGTAAAGGATGCAGGCTGCAGTGAGAGAGCAGTATGGAGCGTTCTCACACGCACAAACACTTAGCATAAAATTTAATGGATGACGGCTTCATTATACAGGTCTCAAAGACCGTTGAGTTGGGAGTCATTGCTCACACAGTGGAATCATACACCCTAATTAGGTGAAATTAGTAGGCTCAGTGATTCGCAAACTGCAGTCAGTCAAAGCCTCATCAAGGTTCAGTTGGTTGATAGCTGAAAAGGAGAAGCTAACCTCAGCACAAAAAAAAAAACCCTGCCATTAACAATGGAAATGTAAGACAGAAAAAAAATCACTTCTGAGGTCATGGCATTTCAGGTTTTTGATTGTTTTGATTATTTACTTTGTGCCTCATGCAAAATACCCCACCCCCCCATCCCGCCCTGGCTTGTGGGCAAGGTCAGTCTTAGTTAAAATGGACACCCGTCTTCCTTCTTCCTCCAGTACACGTCCGCGCTGACCTACGATGGGGTGCTGGTCATGGCCGAGGCATTCCGGAACCTCCGGAGGCAGAAGATTGACATCTCACGGAGGGGGAACGCCGGGGACTGCTTAGCCAATCCGGCGGCACCCTGGAACCAGGGGATCGACATGGAGCGCACCCTCAAACAGGTGAGGGCGGGGGGGGGTGTAGGGGGGAGGGGCTTCTGGGAGTGGTGGAGGTCATCCAATCAGAGGAACGCAGTGAGAATGTGTTTTCCACATAGGGGAGGGGACAAGGCAGATGTCTCTCAACTGGTTTGTGGGGGATTGGGGGGTGGGGGGGGGTCTCAGAAAGGTGAAAATTAAGGGAGCTACCCCCAAAAAACTCTCTTAACTTGTTTGCACCTAACATATCTGTTAGCAATTTAAATAATTAGAGCCAGTAGGCGATTTGAGGGGGGGATGATGGGGGTGCCATCCCCCTTGTTAGTAAAATGACCAAAATGCATCCCCCTTGTTAACCTGCCCTCCCCATTTTACATGTGTGTGTGTTGGTTGGTGGTGTGGGGGCAGGGGGGTGCTCCTATTGGGCCATCAACCCTGTAAAAAAAATGAACAAATCACTTACTGATTAAAGCTACTGCTATAAATGAAATCATGGATATTTTTGTTTCCTGTGATTGGTCAATAGGACTCATTGGTAATTTCCACAGAGAAACAGTTTGTTCCATGGATATGAAGTAGTTCCAGTGAAAGCCATAGTGTCCCTCAAACTCATTCTGAAAGCCTTTAATAATTTCTATTTATAACTGAAAATAAATGCAAAAAATAAGCTAACAACAGTAACAAAACAGAACAATAAAGCATAATTTCACCTGAATGTTGAATTTTTTCTTTTGAAAGTAGGCTTAAACTTCTCTTTCAGTCCATGTCAATCCTTCCCCACATTGAAATGGGTTATTTTCATCCAACTGCATAGCCTGGTTTATTCCTTGCATGCTCTCACATGTCTTGCACATTGATAAATGAATATGAGTGACTGATAATAAAAGGTCGCTGAGGAGGAGTTTCTGACCCTTCCTGTTTTTGCAGGTGCGAATACAAGGCCTGACGGGCAATGTCCAGTTTGACCACTATGGCCGCAGAGTCAACTACACCATGGACGTGTTTGAGCTAAAAAGCAATGGACCTCGCAAGGTAAACCCATTACATGGGGCTCAAACCGCACAGGGAAGCGACTCTCAGCATACACTGGAACATGGGAATGGTGCGGTAGTCATTATGCTAGCTGGCTAAAGGACAATTTGCAACACGAGGAGCAATGTATGGCATGGTGGTTAAGCTGTTTGACCAGGCTTCAGACGGTTAGTGGTTCAGGCTCAGTGCTGCTGTTGGGCCCTTGAAAAAGGCCCTTAAACCCCCATTACTCACAGCAACCCCTGGTTAGTCTAATCAATTGTTAGCTGCTTTGGATAAAAGTATCAGCAAGACAGTTGTCATGTAACAGGTAAGTCCAGTTCTGTTCTGTAAGTCCATTTGAGAGTGCCTGTTATTGAAGATGAGCAGCTATACAGATTTTCACTTACAGGTACAGCCGATTCTGAAACTACTTGTATCGAAACTACCAGTGGGCCTACAATATAGATTTCTCACAGTCATGCAAGACAATAATCTAAATCAGGCAATCGATGGGACAAAAAGACTAGGAGAACTGAAAATGTATTTTTATTTTTATTTTTTTTTTTCAAAAAAATACACTACAAGTCTACAGGTGTCCTATTGATCTACACATACTGATAGCATCGTGACACTGCAGTTTTGCACTTTGGTCTGTGAAATGTTTAGGGATGTTTTCTTTTTTCGTCTCATTCATGTAACTCGTGTGGGGCCTTTTGAGCTATGCCTCACCACTGCTTCAATCCCCCTCAGCTTCCCTCTACATAGCATTTCACTTTACAATTGCTCTTTAATTCTGTATTAGCAACAGCTACTGTGCATTAGCTGCACTGACTTGGCTGATGGATGGCTCACCTGTTATCACCTTAGTTTTCATTTTTAGGTTTTTCTTTCCAGCTATTAAAACAGACTGGTGTTTATTAGGGACTCAGCATCTGATATGGTAGTTAGTTAAATATAATAATATAAAAAATGTAATAAAGGTAATCTCTTACATTCAAAGAAATGATAGCCTTTTTTCCTCTGACTGACATGTTGGAAATTGTTTATGCATGATAAGTATTAAAGGTCCCAATTTAAAAATTCTGCTGAACACACAAATGTGCAGTGTACCTGCTTTTGTTATACAGTACTTATGACACATTACACATGTGACAATTAATTTTCAATTTTCTGTAATAACACATTTATAACAAGACATGTAAAATACACCTGTTTTCTTGCACATATATTTGATACCACATGTGTGTTTCATACTTTTTAATTTTGTTGTATTTAAAACATGTTGTTAACATTTGAAACACCTGGCATTGCCAGAGCTGGAGGCATCAAACCATGTAGCAGACTGCAGTACCGTTACCCAGATACATGTACACCTGTATGGACAAACATAGACAGACACTTATTTTGACCTTTCTCATCAGCCTGTCTTTTGTCTTTGATCTCCAGATCGGTTATTGGAATGACATTGACAAGCTGGTTCTGATCCAAAATGAAATACTGCTTCCAAACGAGACTTCAGCCTTGGAGAACCGAACAGTCGTCGTGACAACCATAATGGTAAGATACCCACAAGCCCTCCGTCTTCCACAATAATGTTGAAGGTCAAAAGGGAGCCCATGTAAGTAGAAGTCATAATTTCCTCTTGTGATGTGTGTAGTGAGGAGGCGATGTACAGGCACTGCAAACACACAATCAACAGTCCTGCAGTTTTATTTCATAGGTAGCTTGACATCTTCACTCCCTCTTAAGAGAAACATCAGCGGTGAAATGCACTTTGCGGAGGGCTTTTTGTGCCTTGCATGGAATTGAAAGTGCCCCTGTGTCCCCTGCCTGTGAATGTGAAACCCAAGGCCATGGATAACCATTCCTCAGCCGCATCCTCCTCTTTACAGCCTCTCATGAAGAATCCCTTATTAAGACATTGAACAGAAGGACAGATTTGCGGCCGTACCGGAAGGCTGTAGCCCCCCCCTCGCACACCAGGTTGTTATGGGGACCACTCGCTGCCAGTCTAAACTATACTGGACTGTACTGGACTATACCTGGCAGACAAAGGGACAAGGCTGGGCATCTCTGCGCGTGTGCAGGGTTGTCAATACTCTAACAGCCACAAACGGATGGAATTATTTGTTACCCGGAAACAAATCACTTTGTTTCTTTATTTCTTTTTTATTTCCAGTTCCATCTGAGTTCACTTTTGTTAACTCTCTGCATCCTTCCGTTCACAGAACACTTGAGACTGAAAAGATTCCAGATTGCTCAAAGATGGAAAATAACAGTCCATATGTAGTGAATTCCATGAATGTCTCAGTGATTTACAAAATGGCTTCCTTCTTTGAAATATGGTTTGCAAATCAAAAACCCAGACATGTAGACGTCTTGATAATGCTATGAAATACAACCATTTGTCCAATTCACACGTTTATCAGCCATTTGTCTAAGACTTCATGAGTCTTCAAGTGCGGTGAATATTCTTGGATGTTCATTTCTCACATCCTGGAGGTAGTTTATTCATGCATCTTTTTTTAAAAAATATTACTTATTTTTTTGTTTACTGGTTCTAATAAGGTGTTGTTATCAAGCTGTACAGTACATTGTAAAATAAGTGAAGCGAATGTATTGCTGTTCTATTTTGCTAATTGTGGTCCTCATTAAAAGAATACCAACGGATGGGATACAAACTCTCTTATAAGTATTCATTTGCACTTCACTGGTTATGAAAGCTACTATTTTGAAGGTCTTTTCTGAAAAATGTGTTAAAAAAAAAAAAATAACCTGATATAAAAGAATACTCTGCTTTTCGTTCTGCCTATTTTGTGGCCTGTTTTTCTCATTGTGGAGTAAAGAGTCAAACGCCTGAATCATATGTGACGCAGCCAAGGACAGTGCAGTGAATTCAGCTTCATCCGAATGTAGGGAAAATACATTTCATTAAGGGTGACGAAGTGATGAGTTCGAAATAGCTTTTCATTCATGCCCTAGGAACGCGGCGTGTCACTGAGCCTGTCGAGAAAAAAAGCTTGTTTTCCATGGCCTGTAAAGCAGCTCGGTGCTCGTTCTGAATGAGACGCGGTGAGAGGGATGTGAAACAGCCGAGGGATGCGCTCTAACACTGCAGTGCTGCAGCCAATCATGTCCCTCTCTCAAAACCGTCACTCTGAAGGCTGTAGAACGGAAGGGAGATTATGGGCCTGTCGTTCTGGCGTACGCACACCCGCACTCAGACAAAATTCATCATTATTCCATCTGTGAATGCTCGTACGCGGGTACGTTTATGCATGGTAATTACAAAAATTACGCCCCGGTACCAGACAGTAAATTATAACTCAGCCAAAAATAAAAGTACCGGAGCTCCTAGAGTAGAATACGGAATGTAAATTAACGGCGTATTTCATATTTTGCCAAGTCGATCCCGGGTAATTATACATTGATTTGTTGTGCGCTGTTTTTGTTCCCTAACTCCCCAAAGCTACGCTATGGGGCGCCTCCCGAGGTCTGGAGATCTGGGGGGTTGGGGTTTCTGGGGGGTCGGCCTGTTTCCTGTGCTCAGATTAATTAAAACCTCAACATTCTGATGTGCATCAGCCAATAGAAAAACGGCGGTGTGCACATCAGTAAAACTGACAAACATGACTGCGACCATGGAGGAATATTTGTGCCCTAACAAAAGAAAAATTTTAAATTAAATTAAACCAGAAAGAAAAAAAACTAATTAGGGCAAATTTTTGTTTTTTTTTCTTATTTGTTTTTTTTTTTTTATTGCTCTCATTTTGATTTTGGTACAAATCACCTTCCATACCTGTGACCACTAGGAGTGTATTTTAAAAGCACGACATCCCTTAAGTGCACTAATGCAGTTCATTTGCATGGCTCATGGCTGCTTGCGTGTGTTGGAGGTTATACACTCTAAGCTCAGATGTGGAGCAGAAGAGAGAGTTTTGATGTATGGGCATTTCAGATCCACTGGTTAATTGGCATAATTAGAGTGCATTATTGCCACAAGTAATGTGTGATCTCCATTTGATGATTATTAAAACAAAGCCGGAAGACCGATCTTACTCGGTGTGAAGGGGGGTAGAATATTTATAGTAGAATATTACATGGAGAATGGCTTCTTCCTGTCACCAGACAACATCCCCAAACCCCTTCCCACCCCTTGGCCACTCCTGCTTGAGAGAAACCATGTGTTCATTGGGAATATGGCTTGTTAAACTGTTCATCCTGCAAAAGGCGAATTTAATCACTGCAAGCAGCACAATTAATTACCCTGGGCGTAATGTCTTAATGTGGAATTTGCATTTGGATTCGACTGTGACATTGCGTCGGGGGAAAGTGAGGTTGATTTTTTTTTTTTGTCATTGTTCATGGACCAATCACAACTGCTCATGGATTGCTTGTGCAGTCCATACATGTTTACCGCAAATATTTGACTGCACTTTGTTTTGACTCCTGTATGTGTATTTGACTGCACTTTGTTTTGACTCCTGTATGTGTATTTGACTGCACTTTGTTTTGACTCCTATATGTGTATTTGACTGCACTTTGTTTTGACTCCTGTATGTGTATTTGACTGCACTTTGTTTTGACTCCTGTATGTGTATTTGACTGCACTTTGTTTTGACTCCTATATGTGTATTTGACTGCACTTTGTTTTGACTCCTGTATGTGTATTTGACTGCACTTTGTTTTGACTCCTGTATTCGTTCATTACCCTGTGTTTCTGATGATGATGTGCTTCACAAGCAGATGCCATGACAGTTCTGTAATTCCGGGATGCAGAAATCGAGTACAGTTTGTGATGTATTTGCTGTGAGATGTAGAAATTTAAGAGGTTTCTCTGAAGGATGATGGATCAAGTATTTTGGTGATGCTTGAGTTCTTGAAATGTAAAAGGGTAAAGTAATACTGACCTGCAATGCGTGCATTGGGACAATATATTATCTCGTTTGAGACAATGTCATTTCTCTGCGTGAGTCACACACTGTTAGTGGCCTCCTGTATCATGCTCCCATTAAGTACCCAGCATTTAGCCCTGATGCTGTGTGAGCAGGTACAGCTCCTGTCAAGAAGTATGACTGTATTCCAATGAGCACTGCTTCAATCCCATGGAAGAAACAGAAACTCTAGAACAAAACTCTCATCTCTCACACACGTGCCACATTGTGTGTAAGTATGATATGTATTTTCAATGGTTCACACACACACACAAACACACACACTGAGACACACATAAACACACACACACGCACGCACGAACATACACACTGAGACACAGAAACACACAGACTGAGACACACATAAACACACACACACACACGCACATACACACTGAGACACACACACCCTAAGACACAGACACACACAGACTGAGACACACATAAACACACACACACACACGCACATACACACTGAGACACACACACCCTAAGACACAGACACACACAGACTGAGACACACATAAACACACACACACACACACACACACAGAGGACACTAAGAAAATTTTGTGAAGTGAAGGAATAAACACAAACTTGTTGAGGTCTATTGCCTCACTCTGATACTAAAATGTCTTGTAAAACTTTTTTGTTTCACGTCAAAATGTGTGTTACATATTTTCAATTGCAAACATTAAAATATATGTTACAATAGGAAAGATTATGATGAATGAACATGTCAGAGTATATAACCACTATTGTAACCATTATTGTAATGTGTGTATATTACTTGTATGTCTGTATTTATTTTTCTTCATGTATTTATGTCAAAATGTCATGACTGGTTTTCAGTCACCCTCAGACACACATTTTCTAATTTTTATGGCTTATCTTCCTCTGAGGTTTAGTGATTGTTCAGACATTAACCTGTTGGGTGAATGAGTTTTGTCACAGTGAGGCCGTTTGAGAGAGAACTATACTGCTTCAGTGGTTCACCTCCCTGTAACTATGCAACAATCCATCACCATGGTGATTTGCCAATCGTGTTTCACTGGGGAGTGTATTCGTGGATGACATTTCTGTCTTTAAATCATTACTGCATGTACAGCGTACTTTTGAATGTTTTTCATCATTCAGTGCTTGATTTACCAGAAAATTATTCAAACATTTTTCCCATGAACTTTAAGATATTGACAATCTTAGAGACTATGAAAGTGTAAATCTTTTGTAAACCTTTTAATCAGGTGGTTTGACTCCACTTTGTATAATAATGAAAGACAATATTATGGGTATATTACCTGGCATTAAATAAACCTGCTCCCAGAGGAAAATAAAAGTGATTCATTCTTTGTACTATAATGTCACAGTCATTTCTAATGCATATCATAATCAATGCAGGTTTTAATCAATTCCAGGATGAAAAAGCCGTGCCCTATGTTTGCTGCACTCCCATGGTGTGGTGCGGAAGTTTAATTAGATGGTCTCTCAGTGAATAAAACATTAAAACGTTTATGTTGGTCTTCAGATGTGCTGCAGTCAATCACGATCCGAATGTTCAGCTGGGTTCTTTTTTTAATCTCACCCAGATTTATATGTGTGCTTAGGAGACTACAAAGACACTGAATCACTCATGGAAAAATGTTTGGATCTTACTGTTGATGCACTGACTGTTGATGCAAATGGATCCATTTCATTTTGAACCTTTTTTTAAAAAAAAAAAAACAATTTAAAAAATACTCCCAGTAGAGCAACGTCCATGTATGTGAGTTGTCTGTCTCCTTCTCTGTGACATACTGACTCATGCTCTGTGGGGTGATGTAATGGTCCGTGTGATCTCCTCTCTGTCCTCTCTCGGTTGCAGGAGGGACCGTACGTGATGCTAAAGAAAAACTGGGAGATGTACGAGGGGAATGACCAGTACGAGGGCTACTGCGTGGACCTAGCCTCGGAGATCGCCAAGCATATTGGCATCAAGTATAAGATCTCCATCGTGCCCGATGGCAAGTACGGAGCCCGGGACCCAGAGACCAAGATCTGGAATGGGATGGTCGGAGAACTTGTCTATGGGGTAAGGGAGGGTTGGAACCTGGATCATGGAGTGGGTGAGGGAAACGGTTAACGGTGTGTGGAGAGGCGAAGTTGGTCACATGAATTGGACGCAGGCAAAGACACTACCCATTTTTCCATTGGCATGACAGGGCAGCATCCACGAGTAGTTTCTACAGTGGAGTCGCTCCCGTTGTTCCCTCTTTATTCTTCACGTGTTCCCCCATTTCAAGGAATGCTCACAAATACCAAAACTACAGATGCAGTCAACACACGAGCATGCTCAGTCTCGAGTAAATACACAGTTCTTGAGCCACCACACAGACATTTTTGTAAGTTGGTAAATGGTCAATCAAAAGAGTATATATACATAATGCAAACACCCCTCAATTATAGTATCATGCCATATTTTCTGCCTAATCCACTCTTTAAATTATCTGCCTGCTAATTTCAGAGGCTTTTGTAGTTATTTGATCACTTTGGAAGATTCCAGCCATCCATTCACTTTACCTTACGGCTGCAGTATAGCTCTTTGCATTTTATTAGGTGGAGTTAACTGATGCAGATCATGGGATATTAGATATAACATGATAACATGTACTCTCTCCAAAGTGGGCGTTCGTTCAACGGTACATGAATAGGAGGTGATTTTGCTATTCGCTCTCTGGAGAGACCACAGCAGGAAGATAGTGTTAAATGAGGCCGATCCAGCCTACAGCGCGGGAGGTTGATTGCTGATTATCCAACTTCAACTATGATTTGACGCTTAAACATGGCCGCCCAGCCCAGCTAGGAGCAATCACTGAGAAATATGTTCTCAAGCTATTCTATATCATGAAGTATAAAAATGTCTACTTTCACCTCACTGGCAGGAGTTTAAAGATTTAATCTTACATTTTGATAAATGATTTTGTCTATCCACCCTGAGTCACAGCAACTGATTGTTACCTTTTACATTTCTGCATACATTGCATAAAGGTAACCAATGCTAAGTGCGTTAGCGCAGTGACTGTCAGCTACAGTATGTAGTTTTACAGCCTGTGTCTCTAATGTTAGAGCTCATTGGAAGTGAGAGCATGCTTTAATGTAAGTAGGTTTCAGAACATGAGAACTGGATAAAATCTAGGGTTTTATTGTTAATAGGAAAATTTAGCACATCTATAAAATTATGATGACATTTTGTATAGCTTTGAAACCCAATAAATGGCTAATTTCCCAGCTATGAAGTCGCTATAAGGCGTATATCCTCACTTCTGTGAGAAAGAGAACGCAGCCACTCCTGCAGGCTTCTATGTCGACACGCTAGCTCACTTAGCATTATTTCCGGAGATATCCACATACTGTATGAACACAAATGAAAGAGTCCTGGTCAGTCGCTCTGGCTCTGAGCAAGTGGACAGAAGATATTTAATGCCAACATGTCAAAGTATCCCTTTAAGGGCAAAAAATGTTGTATGTGGAGTGAGCTAACCTTCTGTCAGCCCTGGTCAGTTATCGGTGAAAATGTCCATCTTGCTAAGGTGGGGCAGTTGTTGTTTGCCCACCGTTTTCAGATGGAGGATATTTTCCTGTCTTTGTGATGACTGCTGAAAAACAGATGACACGTGTGTGCCTGAGAATCAGCCATAATCCGTGCTTTTTGTTTTGACCACCTTGGAAACTCAGCCAGAAATAAATTCCCTTAGACTGCAGATGAGTTGTTTACTGTCAATGGAGTTTGTCTGAGACATCGCTTCTCATTCCTCCCCAGGGAGTTGTTTTCAAGATGGCTTTCACAAAGGGCACCCAGGGCTTTTTTTTCCTGGAAAAAAACAGCTCACTTTGCATTTATTATGTAAAGATGCATATTTTTAAGTTAAATGGAAATCAAAGTAAACAATGAGCATCCTGGAAAAATGTCAGTACATTGCTTTAAAATAAGTCAGGGGGGAATCGAAAAGTTGGCAAGCGCACATCTTGTCTTCATCCTTCTGAAAGTGGATCCACAAATGCCTGGTATGTCCAACCAAACGTTTTCTCTGGGTTATTATTCACTTCGAAAAATCCCAGGATCCTTTTGGAAAACAAAGTATTATGACACAAATACAGCATTATTGTCATATTTGAATGAAGGCTACGCTTGGATGAAGTCGCAGGCTGTAATACGTCAAGCTTAATATCTTTTGTGGATTAATGCTGAGCCTCCTACAGCTGGGTGGATACATCGCCGCTAAATCAGTAAACAGTAATCGTGTTTGTGGATTTACAGCGGAGGACTACACCACTCTCTGCATGAGTTGCTGTATCTTAAAGTTTCCTCTCATATTGGGAAGGTATTGCGCAGAATTTTATTTTGTCTAATTCCATCTCCGCTTTCTGTTTCTATGCTTTGATTCGATTCTGTACTTTTAAGTCTGCTGCGATGGTGCATTTCGGCATGCAAGGTCATGTTGACTCATAGAGCGCAACAAAGGACATCACAAGTGAGACGAGCTCTAGCATTCCACAGAACAGTATTCATTTGTTTATTTATTTATTTATTTATTTACTTTATTTATTTATTCTGTCCATAATTGATGTTCTTGTCTCTTGCGCAACACTCGCACAGACATAAGAGACTGCAGCAGCACAGAGGAAAGCCAGAATAAGGTGTGGATTTTACAAAGCAAGAAAGGCTTCTCTACAAGAAAGATCCACAGGTTTTTATTGGCCCAGCTTGTAAAGGCTGTAACTGGAACCCAGCCAATCAAACGGAGTCTTTCCAAGGGCATGTGCAATTCAAGCAAAACAGACTTTAGTCTTTCTGAGAGCATTGGCTGTTCTATTCTATAGTAGATCAGGAGGAACACAATCCAAAGGACATTTCTGCTTGTATCCAAAGAAATAGGAGAAATTTCCAATGAGGTTGGGTTGTCTGATTGGTTGGCAATATGATTAGTTGGTTAGGTTGAAATAATTTTGAAGTCTGTTTTGATTCAATTGCGTCCGATCTTAAAGTGACTAAGTGCATTGGATTTAATCTTGCCATGTATCTTTCTCTTTCCCAGAAAGCTGAGATTGCCGTGGCTCCTCTGACCATTACCCTGGTGAGAGAGGAGGTCATCGACTTCTCCAAGCCCTTCATGAGTCTGGGGATCTCCATCATGATCAAGAAGCCGCAGAAGTCCAAGCCGGGCGTGTTCTCCTTCCTGGACCCGCTGGCGTATGAGATCTGGATGTGCATTGTTTTCGCCTACATCGGCGTGAGCGTGGTCCTCTTCCTGGTCAGTCGCTTCAGCCCCTACGAGTGGCACACCGAGGAGCCGGAGGAGGGCACGGAGGGGCAGCCCAGCGACCAGCCGCCCAACGAGTTTGGCATTTTCAACAGCCTGTGGTTCTCCCTGGGAGCCTTCATGCAGCAGGGATGTGATATCTCCCCAAGGTGGGTCTCAGGTTGGCTACTGGCTCTTGGCTGGTTTACAGGTGATGCTGTGCAGTCGTGGCTAAAGAGCTGGGCTTTTAAACTTCAAAGTGACAGTTCAAGGGTGTGTACAGGTGTTGAAATGTAAGCAGCTTGAACATCTCCAGAAGTCACATGGGCCGTTTATAACAATGTATTAATTAATTTAAAAAATAGTTTAATACATCACGTAATGTCAAAAATACAGTAGATGTCGTAGTGCTTGGCCCAGGAGAATCATTGCTTCATAACAGCAGTGTGAAAACACTGTGAAAAAGTCCTGTGGCAAATGTGAGCGAAAGCTTTTTTAATATAATGTTTTCTCAAGTGAACTGTTTAGAAATATTTTTCTGAAACCTTCCTCAGAACGATGGCACAGTCATATCATAAGTTCATTATGTATTTGATAACACTGCATAGTTCCTGAGGGTCACTGGCCCTAACGCTTTATGGTTCAGTACCAACATGTTTATACTGCTGCATTTTTACTGGAGGATTTTGAACCATTTACAAACCCACAACTTTCAGGTTCCTAGTCCAATAATACAGACGCTACACCAGGGGTGCACAGCTCCAGTCCTGGAGAGCCGGTGTTTATTCGGTTTTTTTCCTTCAAGCTTAATGTTCAGCTGTACACACCACTGCTGGTTCACTCTCATACTGGTCCTATGTTAAACATTTTCATCAATGATGCGCATGCAGTCTGCTGAAGTAGCTCATGGGCCGTTTAAATGCGTAAAATCAGGGGCTGGCATGAAATCCCGGAACGGATCGGCCCTTGTTGTGTACCCCTGCACCACACAGTACATGTGCCTCCATTCCAGTTGGAGGGCCGCTCCATGTTTTGCCTGAGGAGAGCCTGGAACGGAGTGTTCTTACTGCAGCTGTGCAGCTGCGAATAATAGCTGTCCCAGCCGAAAAGCAGCAAACTGTTCAGTTTACACTCTCCCTGCCCTGAGGGTCTATTTATACTGCAAGAAAAATATCTTGATTGCCGACAAGTACATCATGAGTAAGAAACTGCCACTAAACTTCCACATTGTGTACTCCTAACTCGTTGAAATTCTTTTGTTTCAGGATCTACAATAATGTTAATATTTCCGTTATATGTAATTTTGCTACTCCCTGCCAAAAGTGATGCTGGCCTGCAGTCAGTTAAGCAGAAGTATTGACCTTTTTGCAACATATTTATGGTTATTTTTTCTTCATTTTCAAAGTGTTTACAGGAAGGAATGGATATATATAGTGGTTTATTTATAATAAAAAGTATTCTAAATAGGCCCTTAAAATGGCATGTGACGGAGAGCGGGAATAGCCAGTTCTTCCTGCCGAGACTTAAAAGCATCATGACCAGATTTATCAGGTAACTCAGAGTTTGCTGCTTTTCTTGGTTACTGTATTTTTTGCTGCACCTTGTGTTTTACGGTCAAGAGTTTAGGTGAGTATAAAATTTTAATGCTTCTAGTGGAAAATCAGGTTTTATTTTTAGAATATTTATGATATACAGTGTTTCATTATTGATAATGTCAGAATGCAGTTTAGTTAAAGATTAATGATGAGAGTCCTTAGAGCATTATGGGGGAAGGAGTTCTACCAAAATTTGATAAAAAAAGAAAAAAATAAATGAAAAAAACAGGTGCCAGGCTTCTGCTCTGGACAGGACTGTCACTTTGCAATGCATTGTGGGAGATCCGATCTCAGTGCTCTCAAGGACTCTGAATGCTTGCGGTTTCATCAGCACGCTCGGCTGCAGCCGCTGTCATTTGGTTCATTTTCTCTCTCTCATTATAATGTATGGCGATCGCAGCCCCGTGTCCCGCCATGACTGTGACTTGCTCGTTTAAGCGGCCTGCAGAATTCACTGTCAACCCGCTCACAGCGTCCCCGTCTCAAGCTTCCTCAGTGTTCAGAAACCATGATGCTGCAACGCGCCGTAATAATGAACCGCTCTCTCCAATGCCTGGTCTGTCCGATGTCATGCCATCAGTATGCGTCTGAACTGTTGAGACTCCTCTTGTCGCTTCGCTGCAGGGAGGGGGCGGGGCGGGGCAGGGGTGAGGTGGGACATGGGGGAGGAGGAACCATCGTTGTCATCCCACAGTTAGGCGTTCCTTGTGCACATCCACACATGTCACTTGAGCTGGTTTTATTATGGGGGTAAAAAAAAGCATTGTGTCCTGCCAGATCCTGTCCCCATTGTTTCTGTCCATCCTGGAGGCCTGGTTTCATCTCGTCCTGCCAGTTCAGTGTCTTCGTTAGGATGCTATATAGCGTGCATGTCGTTTTTAGAGGTCTGACAAATTATGAGTTCCTTGAAAAAAAAAAATAGAATGTGTTTTCTAGCCCCCCAGATAAATGGTCACTCAGGTGACTGGAGGAGAAACCAAGATCAAAAAAACAGCGGCGCACGACGCAAAGGTACAGAGAACATGATCAAAATAATAGTGACTGCCACCCCTGACCTATAGCACCACAGAGCGCTATAGCAGACCTATGATTTTGATTTAATTCCTGATATTCACATTTAGGATTTCATGTGTAAGGAACATGTTCATTGTAGAAGTGATAAGGTGAAATGTCATTCTGAGACGGCATGTGGAGCAGTCAAAGCAGTTAAATGTGTTTGTGTGTGTGTGTGTGTGTGTGTTTATGTGCATTTACTTTAACTTATTTTGCTGTTTTATTGCTAAAGGAGAAAGGTATAATGTGTCAGTGTTTCCTGCATTGGTTCAAATGATATTTTTTATCATCATTTTTACTCCTTACAGAAATTGTCCTCTATGAAGCATTGTGTTTCAGATTTTTGAATGGTGCTTCAAAATATAGAACGAGTGTATTTTGTTTGTTTGTGTCAGTGAAAGAGAAATACAGAGAGAGAGAGGTGTGTGTGTGTGTGTGTGTGTGTGTGAGGGTGTGTATACGGTATGCGAGTGTGAGGCACAGAGGTATGTGTGTTAGTGTGGATTGTCCTGGTGATTTTGCTCCTGTAGTTTTCATTCCCCTCACATGGAGACTGACATTGTGTATGCAGAGAGTGAGGCTGACGCCGTGCGTGTAACAGAGGGTGACACTGAGCGATTCCTACAGCGCGCTTTCCTTTCCCATCATGAATTGCACTGCCCAGTGGCTACATGATATCCACTTCTGCCTGTTTATTTATGATCTCCAGTAAACTGTGAGCTCCCATCTGTCCATAGATTATCACATATTCATTCATGATAAGCAGCCGGTCGGAGAGCGGCCATGGAAGTGGTCTAAGATTGATGACATGCTCCGGCTCCTCCTCTCGGAGCTCGGAGTTTATGCGTTCCCTGATAGGAGGTTTAATCCATTCTGAGAAATATTCTCAGAGACCCACATATCGCCAATGAGCTAATTCGCATGTCATGCTTGTGATATCAACACTTCGTAAGACTGATTTTGGTCACAAGTCAAGTGATTCAAGTCTTTCTCTCCTTCTGTCTCTCTCCTTCCTCTCTTACTTCTCCACCTGCTTCTCTTCCATTTCCTCCTCTCCATTCTGTCTATCTCTCCCTCCATTTACTGATGTGAATAGAATGAATGACTTCTAACGCTCTATACATTGCCTTACCATGCAGAGTCCTTACAGTAGGCAGTATCTATCTTAACCCATCTGCTTTTCTTTAGTAAACAGGGCTTCATTGAAATGTACTCATTGTGAAAGGAATAGCCAGGGACAGTGGACAATAGGAGTGTTCCTTTTTTCTGGATGGACTAGTATAACATTTAGGAGCATTTTTATAATCAACACTCAGGGAGGTTAAGGGGAAAAATTGTTGTGTGTAACCATAATTCAGCTTGGAATTGAGACTGCAAGTTGGTGACTGAACACAACCCACAGTTTCACATAAGCCTACACTGTGGCTTATCATTTGCATCAGCCTCATGTTGTACAGTAGCATACCTGAGCAAAGTAAGAATTCTGAGGGTCACAAGTCTCTGCAGCTCTACTGCTGTTCTCAGTGCTAACACATCACCCAAAGCACACAGACGCACGAATGTATGTACACATACACACACACATAAACACACACACACACACATACACACACCATGGACACACACACACATACACACACACACCTACACACACCATGGACACACACACACATACACGCACATACACACAATGGACAAACACACACACACACACATACATGCGCACACACACATACATGCACATACACACACCATGGACATACACACACACACACACCATGGGCACACACACACACATACACGCACACATACTATGGACACACACACAAACACACACCAGGACACACAGAGATACACATCTTTGTTCTTGCTCCACGGCTCATCTTAAGTGGCTAGTGACACACATTCGGCATGCCGACGGCTTCAATCGAGCCTCAAACGGTGGTGGAGAATGGAGATTTATCGTGCGGCTTTGCTCTGAGGAACCCATTTGTTTCCCCTTCCTCCTCTCAGTCACACTGCTGTAGATATGAATGGCTTTTCTGCTTTCTGTGTCCCCTCCATCACCACTCTACAGAGTGCCTGTAGATTATGTGCAAGTGGGGGGGGGAAGGCGGTGGCAGGGGGGGTGTACCTGGTTAGGAAGGGTTTAAGAGGTACTGAGTAACCCCCTTTTTTTGACCACCCCACTGGGTGACTGAGTCCCAAGCACCCCCTAGAGGCTCAGCAGACAGGCCCTCATGGCCCGCCCCCCCCCCCACCCCCCCCAAACATCAGACCAAAGAAATCCCGCTTCATTACCCCTGGTACATTGCAAATCATCAATTAGAGTGGAACCGTTTAACTGTCTCCGATGCTATTTCCATCACACCACTCCCCAAGGCGTTCCTCAGGTCACAGAAGACAAGTGAAACAGCTGAGGGAATGAGACTCCACATACGTCTGATCTGTGAGTCTGAGAACATATGAATACTTGTTGCAACCCAAGCCTATTCCCCGCAGCTCCATTATAATAATAATGGATTACATTTACATACAGCTATATCTTGATACTCAAAGTGCTTCAGTCAGCTTAACCATCACCTGGGTGACAGCAGCAATGTTTAGTCCGCTCACCACACGTCAGCTTTAGGTAAAAAAATTTCTTGTAATAGCTTATAGCTCCAAAAGAACAGCATGAAAATGTGTTGCCAGGTCTCTCAGGATAATGATCAGAATTTTAATCTTGATGAAAAGCGAAACTCATAGGTTATTGTATCAAGCCCTTTGTGTTGGCTGCTATTTTGAAGAGAAAGTTAGAAATAAGGTTTATACATTGTGTGTTGCTTATTAGCAGAAGAAAAGTATTCTGGCCAAGCAGGCAACAGCGCGGTCATGAGATGTATTTTTCCACCCGACATAACCGGCAATAGAAGCAGGTGCACAGCTTCTGTGATTAAGGCTGAGGTGAGGGAGATTTAATGAGCTCCCACGGTTGCCGTGGGGACCGCTCTCACGCTTTTGCAGATTGTGTGGGAGATCTGGAGTGCTGGGACCACGGCTGACAGATACGGTCCGCTCTGGAGCTCGTCATACTCGGAGTCAAAATATTTATCCAAACAAAGGTTAATTTCTCCGCGTCCCAGTTTCCCAGGCACTGCTGCTGCCTCTGGTCCTCGGGGGAGAGCCTTCGCTGCCAGACTTCGCATCAACCCAAAATTATTCATTTAGGGTTTAAGGAGTCATCGCTAAGGAGCACCTCCCTGGCAACAGCCTTTACATGTTCTTGGAGACGAGAGGGGTGGGAAAACCAGAGAATGGGAAGGGGGAACGCTCTGACAGGATGTGATTTCAGGATGTGACGGTGGAAGGAGTCGAGGACATGCTTGTGAATGACTTAACCTTTAACGGTATTCGTTAGTCCCTCAACAAGACATTTCTACATTTGTGTGTGGGGTATGAGATTCATTAGCTATGAAGACTGTACACTCCTCAAAAAAAAACTCTAAAAACTTCCTTTACCATTTTCCAAGGTACAGGCTTTATATTGCAACAGTGGTGGTAGCACAGTGGTAGTACAGGTATATGTCATACTTATGACAGCTGGGATCTTGTAGGTACCTGCTATGCCATTGGAAGGAGCTGAGACATTGCAACCCTAATGAACCATTATGAAGCAAAACCCACTGGACACCAGGTGGGATGACGATAGCTGTGTCTTATCTCTGTGGGCCCCCAGTCATAATCAACTAATGACTATACAGTACATGCCAACCTTGAGACTTGAAAACCAGGGAGATCTTCTCTTTCTTCTGACTATGGCATGTGAAAGAAAGAGGTGGCAAGCCTAACAGCGCTCGATGGCATGCTTTCTCGGTTGACTACAGATAGAAAATGTGGGAGAAATGAATGCCTGGGAGTAGTCCAGGTTATGGGTGTGAAAAATGTGGCAATGAAGCTAAAGGAGGGTTGGCAGGTGTGCTAATGACATATTCCAGGCTCAGACCGTCTCAACAATAACACTCAACATATGCTTGTTATGAGCACCTTAACCAACTCAATCAGTCAGTAGCACAACCACATTTTATTGCATCATCAGTACTGATGTCACTTCCTGTCTGGGCATCCAACCCCATCTACCCCTTTCTACAGCTACTTCAGCTGTTCCTATACCAGCTGTACTGCTTTTGTTTCATTGTTTTCTGCTTTATGTATTTGTCTGTCTCTTTCCACTTTATAAGTTGTACGACTGCCAGGATACTGCTGTTATTTATTTTCATTTAGCTCTGTGATGTTTTCCAGCGGGGTTTCTCTCATCCCCGGGTCTTATTTACTATTGTCTTTCAAGAGCTTAGTCTCATGCACCTCTTTTTAAATCATTGTCTATGTTCAAATAAATACAAACAATAAGGAATAGGAGTCTCAAAGAGATTTTATGGTGTGGAACGAAGGATTCTGTTTCATAGCTGAGTGCATGGAGAGTCTCTCAAACAGGAGAATTTGTGTCACACACAGGAAATTGTAGAATGCCCAAGATCCAGGGAAACGGTTTCAGATATACACAGGGCTCAGATGCTACAAGACAAGCCAAATCATTTCATGCGCAGATACGGCTAAAATGCTACAGACGGGAAAATTACTTTCAAACACGGAGTGGTCCTCACTGACAAGGTGACCTTGAAATCCCATTACAACACCACCCCTCCGCCTCTGTGTCAGAGACAGAGGCAACGGTCCCTTGTGCATTTGAAATAGAGTTTAATTAGCCTGTTATTCATTTGTACAAGAGATTAAGAAGACATTATCCCAGTAAAACACAAGAGGAAGAAAGATGTTTTTTGGACCATTGCCTGGTAGATGGAGAGTATTCGACACGTTATCTGTTACATACAAATTATTTCAATTACTCTCTCGCTCTGCGAGCCCCCTTGGAATTCTGGGAAAAAAATAGTAACGTCTTTTTTGGAAATGGATCTTTTAAAGATACCTTGATGAATTAAAAAAAATATTTCTTGATTCATTGAATATCAAGTGTCTGATAAATAATGAAAAAAAAGAGCATGGACACAAACAGGAGGTTTCATACAACAACATAATGCCCGAGTCATTTTATTCAGCCCATATGTAGCAGACCTGTTGAATAATCCTAGGTCCAGGCATTCGATTATTCTCGTCAGTAAACAAACTGAAAGAAAATGTTGAAACTCACTTGGCATGGGCTGTACCTTTTGCACGGGAAAATTGATTTGCAGGTATTACATTCTTAATCTGAGTAATAAGAACAAACTGCATGAATGAAAAAAATATTGCATTGTTGACCTTCTCGTTTATTTATTGCCCACCCCAGGCTAAAAATTGCAAAATACATCTCTGCTCTTATTATCTCTCTCTTTTCTTCTTCCACTCTTCCATTCCCTTGTTGTCCTCTTTTGTCTGTTTCTTTCTCTCTATTCATCTCTGTCTCTCAAATGATCTGTCTCTTTCTCTGTCTTTGCATCTTTTTCTTTGTTTTTCTCACCTCTGTCGCCTTTCCCTCCATCCCTGCCTTTGTCTCACACCTCAGAGGAGACGATCTCTCTCGCGCTCTCCTCCACCTCTCCCGTACCTTTCACACAGATGCATTTCTGCTTGTTTCAGCAGCGCATTACTATTCACAGCCTGGGTGCACACTCTTACTATTTCAGCAGCAAGTGGAAAAAAGCAGAAGGATTAAAACTGAAAAAAAAAATAAAATAAAACACTATGTGGAATGTCTATGGAGCTGTCACAGAACATATATACCATGTTCATCGATGTGAAACGTTGTGACAACATTACCTTATGTCTTCAGCCTTACTTTTCCAATGGCTTCTGTGGAACTGAAAAGTACACAAATGGAATTGGCAGAAGGGATGTTCTAATTGAAAGCAGTGATAAACTGTCTGCACTCTGTCATTCTGTCTGTGATCATATGTATCATAATGTTATGGATTATAATACATTATGATGTGTTTTAACCATTTTTTTAATTAAAATGTGATCCTTCAACCTTTGAGAGAGCCATAATGATTCTGGAACATTCTTGCAATATAATGTAAAGTAGCTTCAGTGTGTCATAACATTCATTAGGTGAAGGAATTATATTGTATATTCAGGGGAAGGAACTATTCTAGTTGCTGGTATAGACATAAAAATGAAGTGTCATTTGAAATAATTTCTTTCACTCAAGCACTGTTCTGCTCATCTACCCCCTCCCTCCAAACCTCAAATCCCTCAGCCTCCCCAGCTACCCCCTGCCCAGCTCTGCCCAGTCTCCACCCCGCCTGGCACTGTCACCACTGATGTGCCCAGCACTGCGCTGGTAGGCAGGAGACCAGCGGGTGGGATCAATGGAGAGCTGTCTATAGAGCTCCGTCTCGCACGCACACACACGCACACACATACACACACATGCACACACACACACACACACACACACACACACACACACACACACACACACACACACACACACACACACACACACACACATACACACACACGCGCACGCACACACACACACACACACGCGCACGCGCGCACGCACACACACACACACATACACACTCACACACACACATACACACACACACACACAAATGCACACACACAGTGACTGCGACCCCATGGAGTGTGTGTCCCACACTACCCAGCATGACTCTATTCTCTGGCCCCCGGGTATCCGTGGAAACAGCGGCGCTGGCACAGAGACGGCAGGATTTGGCATGGTGCCCTCACACAGGGTCCGTTTTTCACAGAGCGTTTCCGTCCGTTTGCTCGCACTGCGGTAACAAAGCGCAGTCCCTGCCATTACGACCCAAGTGATAGAAGAGATTTCATAATGCTCCATGGACTGACAGTGACAGCAATTAATCGCATTTAATTACAGCCCCAGAAGCAGGGAAGAATATTTCTGGTTGTTTTGGTTGTTTTGTACTGCTAATAGTTTCATAATGGCATGATTGCAAAACACAATTTGCCACTAAAATGTCAGTGAATTGATTTTAGGTGAATAATGCATGTGCTATTAATTACCTGTTTACTGGTGCCACAGGCTTGATAGATAAAGGCTAGAGGGAGGCAGAGGGACAGAGGCCAGCAGGGATGTGGGCACAGGTTATTATTTTAATTCTTGCTGCTCTTCATGGTGCTGGAATGGTGGTTTCTAAAGGCTCCAGGTTGACCTTAAGGGCACTGGGAGGAGACTGGGAGGGAGAGGAATTAAGGGCGAGGCTTGTGAGATCGGTGGCAAAGGAGCAGCATAGTCTGAGACTCTCTGGCCCTGTAGGGGTGAGAGCAAAGAGGAAGAGAAGCAGGAGATTGTTTCTTCTGTATGTTCTGGAGCTTTCCACAGCCCCTCCTCCATTCTGCAAGCACAACTTTTGGCCTTGCTGCCTTGTGCCTCTCCAGAAGCCAGGTAAAAAGCTAGCCGGGCAGTCCACTGCCTCGCCACCACGACCTGTTAAAACGTCTGTAAAATCACAACAGCCATAACCAATCAATTACCTATTCAATAACCCTGTAAACAGCTCTTAATTTAGTTACAGATGTCCTTTGCGCTCTCTCCCAAGATCTCCCGAGACCGTAAGCGGAGCTCACACAGCCCAGCTGTCTGAGCACAGGCTGACATGTTGTGCCGCACGTCCGTGTCGCCGGCCATGATGCACCATAAATCTTTCTGCATAAGGGTGGGGGGAGGGGGTGTGGAAAAAGCAATCTGAAAACCATCACGGATGATGCATGGGCTGTCACCTGTGACAGGCGCGTCGCGTGCTGTCACCCCTCACGCCCCGCGCCACGCTGGTTTCAAAAAGCTCTGACTCCCAACCCCCACCTCCCCCATCCCCAACCCCAACCGCCCCCCCCCCCGTTACTAACGCATTTTGTTTTTGATTGATCGTTCCTCTGTGGCTCCGGTATGGAGACAAGTCCGTCTCTTTAATCACTACTTGATTAAAAGGCAGAATAAATTAGGGTGGCGGAGAAGTGCCCCCATCTGAAATGATGTCATTATTCCTTCCTCTTAACCCCCCACCGCCCCCCCCCCAGTAGAGACCTCCGCTCTCATACGAAGCGTTTTGACCAACCGCTGAATGAGTCAAAGGCATGAGACGTCTCTCACAGGGTAAACATTTTGTACAGCTCCAGAGGAAATACACCTTGGAGCCGTTGGCAGCACTTTTTCCGTGCAGAAACCATGAAAAGTATGGGGAAAATTACTATTAAGTGTTGGTAGTATGTGAGATCTGGGGCAGCCTATACCTAGTGGCTAAGGTACATGACTGGGACCCCTGAGGTTGGCGGTTCAAGCCCCAGTCCAGCCACAGCAAGAACACCATTGCTGTTGGGCCCTTGAGCAAGGCCCTTAATTCCGCTTTGCTAGCTCTAATAGCCTAAAATTGTCAGCTAAATGACTGTACTGTAATGTAATCTTCAGGAAAAATTAGCTAAATGTAAGTCTGATAACAGTTCGGAGGTCACAGGTTGAAGGTCACAGTCCACAGAGTATTATCATGGTGACATTATAGGCGATATAATGAACATGCTGACGCAGAGCCGGCTGTGATGCGTGCGTGTGTGTGTGTGTGTGTGTGTGTGGGTTCTTACATCCCAAGAACAAAATGATTACACTGGTGTTATCCTGGAAAAGGCACAAATGTACTATAACTGTTAGAATGCTGACAACACAACTATCTGCACAAATAATAATTATATATTTTCTGGTCTCTCCTCCTTGATTGCGATGGTGATGATAATAATGATGATGAAGATTATAATAATGATGATGATAATGACAGTGATGATGATAGAACATATATCATAATCATAATCTTTCAGTAATATAGCTATTCTCTTCACAGCTGCGGCTTGCATTGCTCATCCGTGAGCCCTGATATTTCCACAACACGACCGCCGTTAGCTGCGACACTCTCAATGAACTTCAGGAATGCAGATCTGTCTTTACAGAGCGAAATTAAGAACACCTTGGTCTCTGCGTGACCAGTCAGGCACCGTGACGGCCTGTGATTCCTTATTTCCGAGTGTGGTAGACCAGATGGAACCTGGCGACCACCCTCTCTGCTCTCTCTCCTCCTTTGTGTGAATCAATCAAACGCCCTCGATAGCAAAGTAGCTGTGATTTTGCGTTAGGGTTTCGTGGTGTCAGTGCATGTCTTCCCTGTCGTGTTAGCTCTGGTCCAATCACAGCTCAGATCAATCATGGGGGCCATCAGGCTCACTGTCCACGAGAAGCGATCCGAGCAAATGGATTATGACGTTGGGTTCGTTTTCCTCGGTTTGGGGAAGCGACCCTGGTCTAAATCGAGGTCGTGGTGTCAGAAAGCGGAATTAGCGCTGTCGCCGTTGAGCGAGGGGTGCAATAAAAGCGGGGTGATAAATCATGTGAGTGATGGACTGGATCTGATCCGCTCAGACGATTCGGATCATGGGGAAAGGAGGGTCCTTTTCCTCCCCCCCTCATGCTCCGCTGAGTATCTTGTCTGTTTCGTTCAGTTGAGTTCGTCGAAGAAATATGAAATGCCGCTCCGGCCGGAGCTCCTGCCAAATTACATACTGCATCCGCGGATCGCCTTCAAGGCAGCTTTCAGAAGCAACACTCACAGGTTTGGAATGCTGACTCTCTTAGTTGAAATTAAAATTAACCCTTGATGAGAAAACAGGGATTAATTTAATTGAGAATTTAATTAATTTAATTTTTAAATCCATCTATCCATATCAAGTAAACCTTTAAATAATAAAAGGTTTGCTCCATGATAAAAAAAAGTCTTTTATTTATCTGAACCACCTGCTCATATTATCTAGGTATTTGATAAATATGAGAGAGAATAAAAAATGTGGATTTTAGAATGTTTTCACATAGGAAGGTTGTTGGGGTTATTCAGTGATTCTACAAATAATGTTTGTGGTGGTTGGTCAAATTATGATGCTGGAAGTCAAGTGCCTTCCAGGCACACTGTCAGGAGCATTGAAGGGCACAGTCACAGTTCTGTGGCTGAAGGGAGAGCAGTGAGCCTGGGCATTGTGGGTAATGCGGTCACTGAGTTTGGGCATTGTGGGTAATGCGGTCACTGAGATAGTGCCACGCCGTTGCACACTCTCCAGTCCCGTCAATGCGCTCACGTTTTACTCCACTGAGCAAGGGTGCCTGCTTCACTTCCACTCGATCGGATCTCACGCAAGACTGAATCCTGATGACTGTTCATACAGCTGAATCTCTGCATAACCAAAGGAAAATGGGCTCTCTTCTTAATGCCCTTTAACTGTGTCTCACCTGGGATTCAAACCTGTGATCCATAGAATCAAATGAGGTATCAATTATACAGTGTTCTTCCTACAGTATATAATAATAATAATAATAATAACAGTCCCAGGGCAGTTTTCTGTCTCTTTCTAACTTTCTCTCGCTCTGTCTCTCTGTATCTCTGTCTCTCTTAATGTCCCCGGGCTCATGCTTTCATGCTCATTGGAAACGTTGTGCCAAATTCTCTCAGGGAGAGACAAGAATGCGCCCGGAGGCCATTTTGTTTATTCTGTATTTCTTTCACACGACTCAAAGAGAAGCCAAAGCTTTGAATGCACGCAAGCCCTGGGCCTCTCTTTTACCCTGTCTGAGTTCATCCGTATACCTGGTGTGTGACTACGGCACTCCATCACAGTATATGAGAAGAGCTATGAGGTACACATTATGTGTATGGTGCTGTAGAAAAAAGCGTCTGTTAAATGACTGTGTAAAGCAATGAATATGAGAGACCTTTTATTTTTGGGCTTGCATTTTTTTCGTGGTATCATTTAATACAGTCAGCAGCTGTTTTTCTCTGTTGCTGTGTACTGTTCCTGATATTTTTCTGAGGTTGTTTGAATCACAATAAATAAAACATGCATCCTTTATTGTAAAGATAAAAACAGAGATCACAGAGATTTGAGTGGACCAAATGTTCTCTTGTAATTATGGATGAGGTGTCTTATTTCAATAGATGCTGCACATTTTAGTTTTAGTTTTTGTTGTTTTGGAATTTTCGTTTTTGATATTTCAGCATACCTATCATGTTTTCTTAATGAGTATCCTTACTCCAGCATTTCTGGGAGTGAGCATCTCAAAGCTCCCTTTAAGGAAACTAACGAGATCTGCACAGCTTTTAAGGTTTGAGGAGAGCGGGCTTGCAGCTCACGCCTCTGATGTTGCGTTGGGTGATGTGTGGTGGTAGATGCAGAGAGTATCTGCACTGGCTTCCTCTCCATCTCCATGGTGTCTTCTTGCCCAGTGTCTGTTGTTGATCAGCATTGCTGGGGGGGTCGGACTGAGCGCTGTCTCGCTTCCCCCCCCTCCCTGCATGTCTTCCACAGGTCTCTCTCCGGACGCATCGTTGGGGGGGTGTGGTGGTTTTTCACCCTCATCATCATCTCCTCCTACACCGCCAACCTGGCTGCCTTCCTCACCGTGGAGAGGATGGTCTCCCCCATCGAGAGTGCGGAGGACCTGGCCAAACAAACTGAGATTGCGTATGGAACGCTGGACTCAGGATCCACTAAAGAGTTTTTTAGGGTAAGTTATTGTAGGATATATCACTGTTTACAGCATGAAAATACTTCACTGCTATCCAAAATACTAAGGCTTGGATGCAATCACACACATTCAGTTTAAGGGTATGTTGTATTCAATCAAACAAGACTTAAGTTTAACCCTGATTCAATCAATCCAACTTACTGCACATAAGGATGATCTTATCTTATTGTTTCCCAATTTTTGTATGTAATATTTGAGTTTTTATATACATTAAACATGTAAGAATACATTTCAAAGTAAAATTGTTTCAGATGTTATCAATATAATGAGTAGCTACTGAATTCCACAAACTGACTTAACACGGCACGTTCAACTCAACATTTCACATGTAGCTAATTTACAAGATTCAGTGTGTATATTTTATTTGATAATGGGTACAGTGCTCTAAATATGACTTTGTTGTGGTTAAATTTAGACTGTGTTTTGCAGTAACTGTGTTGTTACACGTACACTGTGTTTTGCAGTAGAAAATACAGACAGTTGACTGTGTTCTGCAGCATTCTGGGGAGATAATGGAGGCTTCTGGAGGATTTGCATTGTGTGACAGTGTGAGCTGGCCTTGCCTCACACACCCTGAGGGTGGAGCGGAGTGTGAATCTACCTCCAGGCTCAGACATATGCTGCAGAAGGCCTGATAGTGTGTGTGTGTGTGTGTGTGTGTATGTGTGTAGATATGTCATTCAACAACTCAACACCACCCACCTCTGTGTCTTCATACTGTGTGTGTGTGTGTGTGCGTGTATGTGAGAGAGAGAGAGGGAGAATGATATAAAAATATTGAAAAAAGATTTAGTGAAGATTTAGTGCTGCAAATTCTAACGGAGAGCAATGAAGTGACTGTGACCGTGTGTGTGCATGACACTGAATGGCTGTGTGTGCCTTTGTGTGTGTGTATGTGTGTGTGTGCGTCACCTCCAGCAGTTTCAGTGTGTCAGTGAAGAGTTAACGCCTTGATTGCAAGCTGGATGGAACAGGCAGTGACTGCAGAGCCTCTCAAAGGCCCGGGTGCATTATCAACATAACGAGCTGAGCGAAGTCTGTGGAGGATGAAAAAGCAATTTATTCCGAGAAAGTGCTGAAAGGGATTTCGGTCTAATTAATTACTTTGGCTTCTCATAATACTGCATGTGGTCGACTCTCATTTTATCAGAACACCGTCATCTTGCGCAGGGGGCTTTTTCTCTTTTCGGACAGGCCGTGTTCAGGTGTTCAGCAAGGTCATGGAGGACGAGCTTCAGAAATAATTAGCGAAGCGTGCGTTGATGCACCAGAACGTTTTCGAGCCATAAAAGGATTTTTGGTCATGTGTTCCGCTTCACCTCAGCTTATATGCAGACACTTCTTTTTTTTGACACAGCAGAGACAGACGTGACTGACATTATTATGGGCGTCCGTCACACTCCAATGAGATTCACACCTAGCCACAGCGCTGCTCCCTCACACTGGCCATGTGCGTTCGCTAATGCTAATGCT
>JAFBMS010000387.1:30000-77500 GCA_019788955.1 Albula glossodonta | reverse complement strand
AGGGGGTTATCTGGAGTGGGGTGACACTAACAGTGCTTTCCACACCTTGTATTTTTTTTTTACCTCTATGGCTGTTCATTTTCTGACAAATATGTTTTATCGTTTCAAGAAATGCTGTTAACCTCGCAGTTTTAAAACTGAATGAACAAGGCCTGTTGGACAAATTGAAAAACAAATGGTGGTACGACAAAGGAGAGTGTGGCAGCGGTGGAGGTGACTCCAAGGTTAGCCTCTATGTCACCAAATGCGGGTAAACAGTATCTAGTGTAATTGGTGCATCTGCCGTGGCGACCTTTGACACCCCCCCCCCCCTTACATCCCCATGAACTCCCTGACCTTGGGCATACCCCTAAATCTCGAGAGGAGAGCAATTACTGTCAAAGCAAAAATATTCGCGCCACTCCCCATTCCCCCACCCATAATTCCAACAATCCCAAAATCTTTTTGCGGCATAGAATTTTGCGTTACTGCTCCTACTATAGATACATCCATCCCCGACACAATACACAGCTTGCTCTTAGACTGGTGAAAAAAAAAAATTACAACCAGCCTACTTATATATCTTCTGGAGCCAGGAGAAAAACCATAAGGTTCCACATAAAGAAAAGCAGCTGTTTTTTTGTTGTTGAAAACTTTTGCGCCAATAGTTGTGCGTTCACAGTAATTGCCTCCATTTGTTGTGCGCAGGCTACGGCAGGATGGGCCAGTTACCTGAAGCGATGGAGCAGGCCCCACTCATATGTCCGTAGCTTATAGCCGGGCCAGGGAGGCTACAGACATGTACCCAGTGGGGCCTCTGCTCCGTCACTTTTTTTACAAGTACAGTTTTTTTTTCTGTGCAAGTTTTATTTTTAACTTAATAACATAAAATAACATGAAATATGATGTTATTTATGTTATTTTCCACGTGAAGAACTCCCGTAAACCTTGCCGTTTTGAAACTCAGTGAATCAGGCGTCTTAGACAAGCTGAAAAACAAATGGTGGTACGATAAAGGGGAATGTGGACCCAAGGACTCTGGAAGTAAGGTCAGTCATCACAGTTCAAGACCTGCTGTTGTAAATGCACAGAATCCTACAGACTCCCATAATCCTATAGGCTATATCTGCAGTGTGACAGAGCGAGAGAGGCAGAGGGAGTTATGGGAAATAGGCCTAGATAAACACCATAAAGCATGCTGCTATTCCACATTATATAGATTGTACATGATATATTGTGCACTGTATCCTAAAGGACAGGTAGATTTATTACTGCACCAGTGCTTTGAAGTGATACTCCATGAAAAGTATTTCCTTAACTTTGCTTGTAAGGTTAAAAATACGCCTGCACTTCAGGTTACTCCAGATTAGGTTTCATCTGAGAATGTGAGAATAATAGCACTCTTACACTTTACAGAACTTTTAAGATTGATTATAGTGTGGTGCAATTTCCTGTGTTAGCATTCAGTTAAATTCTGTTAAATGCCAGTTAGATCTTATGCTAAAGACACAGTAAGAAATACTGAAAGATGTTTGTGATGTGACACTCATTGAACTATATTAATGAACTGTTTGAAAGCCCATAGGGTATCATCAATCCTGGATTTTAAAGAGAGATGTTAAGTTATTAACGTTATTGCCTAACCTCTGACTAATACTAACAATAACTGGATGTTCCATTTCACGTAGACATTGGCAGCTCAATAAAAAGCTTGCTACACTGAGAAACAGGATGTAATGAATGCTCAAATTGATTTCAGTACAATTGTTGTCAAAGTACTTGTCATTCTAGCAGTAATTCCTATTGTCATAGTTGCCTGTTTCTTGGAGAATTTCATGAATGGTGAAGATAATTTTCATTGGTAGCAACAGTAGTAGCATTAGTAGTAGTTGTAGTAGTGGTAGTGGTAGTATTTATGTTGTAGTAGAAGTAGAAGATTGAGAATGTGACCGGTGATGGTGTTTAGACTAGTTGATGATGATGATGATGATGATGATGACATAGATGATGTGTTTGTTTGTCTGTCTTGTCCTGTCTCCTGTTTTGTTTCTTGTTCAGCCCTGCCACTGTGAGCCGCTCTGATTGGCTGTCTCCCTGTCTCTCTAGGACAAGAGCTCACAGGCTCTGAGCCTCAGCAATGTGGCTGGGGTGTTCTACATCCTGGTGGGCGGGCTGGGCCTGGCCATGCTGGTGGCGCTCATTGAATTCTGTTACAAGTCCAGAGCCGAGGCCAAGAGAATGAAGGTGGAATCGACTGAACAGAATTTTAGCCCAGCTCCCAGTCCTTCACAGAGCACCCAGAATTTAGCCACATATAGAGAAGGTTACAACGTTTACGGAACCGAGAGTGTTAAAATCTAGGGGTAGGACTTAGGGTCTCCTTTAGTAAGTGGGTCAGTGCTTTTCCTGTAGCGCAGCGTCTTGTGTCCATGTGACCAGTGGTAAAAGCTTCTTCTTTTTCAGTTTTATTAGATTTTTTTTTATTTCGTTAATATTATTTTTTATTATTATTTGATTGTTATTATTTTCTTTTTAACTGCTTCACTCCAGAGCTCTCTGGAGGCAGACTTGCAACTGCAACCTTTGGCTACATATTTTTGGCTGCAAATGATGTGTACGCTATTGATTATTTCCCATAGGCACCTGCATTGTTTAATTCAGTAATACGTATATTGATGTATTTACATATTAAGTTAGATATATGGGGAATTAAAATTAAATAATTGAATCAATATGTAAAGTATAACATCAAAATTGGCAAAGAAGAGAGTAAAAAAAAACTACCTTAAAGCTAATTTCAAAATAATTCAAAACATTCATAAAATTAGATTCTAGTACAGTATACAGTCAGATATGAAATTATTGGGGAAACAGATACTGTGGGGAAATGCCTGTATTGCTACAGGTATAGAAAAATAGCTCAGTGTCCAGGGTGCATGCATACACTTTATATGGAGCTGCTTATTGATGTTGTATGAACATTGTATTAATGTTTTATAAGCATGCAATCTGTTTGATAACTGTGCTGTAAAGTTTTAATAAGGCATTATAACATTACGCATTTAATACAATTTTGATTTATACATATTAGAGTAATCTAGCCAAATTATTCAAATTAATTTGACATTCTTTAGAATTGTTATCAGGAGCAATACAATCTGGCCATTTATGTACATATGTTTATTAAATATGCCATGCAAAATATGTAGATATTTGGTTTTAGGATAGAAGGTACTATAATTATCATGTCTGCCTAATAATGCTTTATTGATACTCTATAACATGACTTATTATCTATCTGTTATGTTTATGAAGCATTAATGTAAACATCATTCAGCAGTATGATAATATAAAGTGTGGCTTATGACCCGTATGTAAGGAAGGTAAATCCTACTTTGTAAATTTGAAAATAATAATTCTAAATGTCTTAGTTGAAAAATTAAAACAAGATGATTTCTCCTGTAGTGATAAATATGAAACAATTCAGCGCTGATAATGCATGTTTATCAGTACCATGAGAAATGCAGATGTCTAAATATATATATATGTATATATGATATGGTTTGGCATTTGTTTGTTTGTTGCATGCCTCTTATTGATTTGTTTATTTGTTTATTCATGTAAAATCATGTGACTGTGTTTGCATGTACAGTGTCAGCGAGGCTTTAGAGACACTTACATACTTTTTTTTTCTTTCACCCCTCTCGGCCTTGACCCGCCTCCAGCTCACCTTTACCGAAGCCATGCGGAACAAGGCCCGGCTGTCCATCACGGGCAGCGTTGGAGAGAACGGCCGCGTGCTGACCCCTGACTGCCCCAAGGCCGTGCACAGCGGACCCTCTCTCCGACAGAGTTCAGGGCTGGCCGTGGTGTCTTCGGACCTACCGTGAAAACCAAAAATTCCCTAGTGCCTTATCACAACACAACAAAACCAGACAGACAAACAAAGAAAAAAGGAATGGACAGAGATTTAAAAGAAG
Organism: Albula glossodonta; assembly: GCA_019788955.1. Classification (NCBI taxonomy): domain Eukaryota; kingdom Metazoa; phylum Chordata; class Actinopteri; order Albuliformes; family Albulidae; genus Albula; species Albula glossodonta. Next base: position 73,541 of record JAFBMS010000387.1, on the reverse strand, counting down.
AAGAAAAAAGTTGTATTGTACGCCATCAAGCAAACTCTTATCAGTAAACCGTTTTGCGAAATGAAAGATGGAGCGCGGCAGAAGGGGAGGGGGTCATCCAGTAGGAGAACAGACTGATGGTATCACAGCACAGACTGACAACATCAGAGAAGGGGAGAGAAAAAAGAGGAGGAAATAAATGACAACTTTTTTGACTTTCACCATATCGCGACCAGGATGCACCGCGCCGCGCCTTGCAGACGACATACTCCGCCACGTCAGCACACTGCTGTTCCCTGACAGCCAGCCAGGGGGCGCCCTACATCAGGAGGGCCCCGTCCACTGGCAGAGGGGCAAAGGAAAAAAAAAAACCTATAAGACCACAAAGCTGTACTTGAAACATAAACTGTGCTAATTAGCATTTTTGCCATTAACTGTTAAAAATGAACATGCTTGTTAAAAAACACTTGGCTTTAGTCTTGCCAAAATAACGCTGAGGTCAATGATCCTATTAGCCTACAACTCAACGAATATCCACAACTGACATGGGTGGCAATGTCAAGTGTCGCAGGGGATATTGAAAAATTATATATTATTAATAAAATTACAATACCGATGATATTGATAATAATAGATAATCACTGTACTGTGATGGAGATAAAAGTAAATAATGTAAATTCTGTGAAAAAGAGGCTTACATTGTCTTTTAAAAAGAACAGAGGAACCTGTACAAGATGCTTGCTTTTTAAACAGATGTAAATAACTCAGTAGTGAACAGAACACATTTCTCTTTTATAATCATCTTAGGAAATAATTCATTGCAATAATGAATATAAGATAATGCCACTTGTAATTACGAAAATAAAAATGATCCAAATCTTTTATAGATATAAATATAAATAAATATATATATATATACATATACAGAATACAAGAACATGAGCACCATCATGTTTGCTGTGTCATCTGCTCTGTAGAAGTCATTTTAATGTTCCACAGACTGTATCTGTCGCGACCCACGCTGAATGTCTCCAGATCCACACACGTTCTCACTGTAAAGCTGCACACAGGCCCCAGGCCACAGGCCCGGCCCGTGGCGGGACCTCTGACCCAGGTTGCGTGTGATAACCTGATGTTTTTTTTTTGTACCCCACCTGCTCAGACGAATAAAAACCTGCGGCGTTGCTACGATCGTCCACAAATTCGTGATGTATATTGTCTGCTAATTATACTTTTGACTGTCTCTGTTTCCATTTTAAAAATAAAATTCTATTAACATTTGAGCTGTTGAGGGGGTTAAAAAAAAGATAAAAAATAAATAAACAGAAGAGTTTTATTTTTTCATTAAAGCGACTGTATTAGAGTTTCAGATTGAAATAATTTTTAATAAGAAAAATCAGAAGTAGACACTGTTTTAGTGTTCACAGCCACGGCTAGAGGAAAGCCTGCCTGCCGCTTGGCCCGTATGTTTTAGCACTGTGGATTTTCTTTAGGCCTTTTTGTTTTGATATCTAACACTTGCACTCGGGACGTGAAGGAGGGAAACAGCAGTGCCGTGGAGAGGGAATACTGTGTCTTATATTGTATTCGTCTGGATCTCTCTGGAGCTTCCAGCACTAAGGCTTCGAAAGGCAATCTCGTGGCCTTGAGTCTCTGACTTTAATATCACCTGAGGTCCTCTCCTTGGATGTAGGATCTATCTCCTAATCCAGCTTTAGCTTGTATTATTTGTAAGACAAGGTGCAATGTTTCATTCATATACATATATATATAGATATATATGTATATATATACTCCCCTCCCAAAATCCAATCCCAAAAGGTGTTATTACTGTTTTGCCACAAGTTTTACAGTACAGTCGAAGAGGGCAGAGATCCAGCTCTCAGACCCATCCTGCGTTCTGACCAGTGTCTGTAAACTAACCAGATTGGCTTCTTATTTTGGCTTTCATTGGACTTCTTTATGTTAATCCTTTTTTAGTAAAATATCAATTTAATCACTGCTGTCTGCGTCTGTTTTTGATCAGCTGTGTTCTGTGGGTACTCCGGGGTGCTGTTGACAGAGCTGTAGTTGTTGTTTTTGTGTGTGTGTGTGTGTGTGTGTGTGTCAAGGTCTGAGGGTGTTATTTGGGTTAGTGAGCATATGTGCTCACTATGAGAACCAGACTTTAAAAAAAAACTACTGATTCAGAAAAGGGTACTTATGCACTCAATTCACACTGTAATGAGCAATTCAGTCCACTATGCAAACCCACTATCTTTACCGTTTCTGACCCATACAAATGGATTTTCTCTATGAAAAGAGTGTTTATTTGCCTTTCCTCACAGGCTTTCTCGTCACTCATGTATGAATGAGAGGAGCCTTATGTTGAAGTGCAGTACTCAGGTAGTCAGATTTGATCAAATTAAGTTCCATTTGCAGACCAAGGATCCGGAGTCAGAGAGCCTCAGGCTCCATGAAAGAGCAGCTCTCTGGGCCTCTAAGGGGCTCACAGGGTAAAACGTTGCCTGAGAGCTCTGAGGTCAGTGGCTCGATCCCTGGCCTCGCTATTGTGGGCCATGGTCAGAGACCCCCCCCCCCCCCCCAGGCAAGACAGCAATTGGCCAGCCTCGCCTGGGATTCCATACAGGGTAAGCCAGCTAAAGCTCGTTGGTCTCATCGCCATAGCGGTTGGTCTCATCGTCATGCTGGGTGCCTGTGGCAGCACGAACCGACGGTACGCTGACTGCAACATCATCCTCCAACGTCATAGGCAGCGTGCAATTAGCGGTGCGGCTGCAACGTGAACAGAGGCAAGATTGTCGTCACGTGAATCGGAGGAGTCATGTGGTTATCCTCTCCTCCCAAAGCCAGCAGAGTGGGTGCAGCTCAGCTGAACAAGTTTGGGTTGAGAAAAACAGGAAAAAATTTGTGTAAAAATAACTTAAAGAGCAGCTCATGGGCACTCAAGAAGGAAAACCTCTACACTTACAGGGCTGTATATCTACCGTAGGAATTAGTTTTTGATTCTTAAAAAATGTATTTTAATATTTTTAATACAACATGTCAATGTCCTAATCCCCCCCCCCCCCCCCCCAAAAGAGGCGGCCCCCCTGAAGCCCACTCTCCAGCCCTGCCCCACTGGTAAGTGTTGTTTTTAGTCAAGTAGTGTACAGTATGACTTAACCATGGGCCTAAAAGCGGACATTCAGGCCATTAATGTTCTACTTTCACAACCCTGCATACGCTAATGATATAAACGAGGCCAAATTTTAGCCACTGTAGCTCAATAAACCTGTTCTCATAACCAGAAAAATGCTGGTTTATATCCTGAAGGTGATAGCGCTGTTAGTTTTGAGTACAGTTGTTGTCTAAACGTATATGTTGTCATATGTAAGTCAATCGAGAAATTTGTGAGATGAAGTAAAAATGCCCTGTGGAATGAATTTGTTTTTTCCAGTCAGCACCACAGTACCATGGCTCTGTTCATGGACTCATTACTCCTGAAAATATGCACAGAAGTCTATTTATGAGTCATTATGGTCTGCCATTTCATTCACACCAAAAACCTACAGCACCTACAACGGGCAAAGATGCAACAAGTGACAACTTTCCCCATCTGGTCAAAAAAAATAAAAAATAAAAAATGACCGACCTTAAAGCCAAATGAAGAAAAAGAAGATGATCTCAAGAGCCTGATACAAAGTGATAATCTCCACTTGCTTTGACTCGAAGCTGAAGGTCAAACAAACACACAAAAAAAAAAAAAAAAAAAAAAAAGAAAAAGAAAAACAGCTAAGCGCTGGCATTTTTTCTCTCACATAAACTCCGACATAAACCATGTGGGGGGAGGAGAGCGGACAGAGCACTTCAACCTTCACGTTAAGCCCATCTCTCATCTGACTCATCTCTGGCCAGGAGAGGCGTTTTCATTGACTTATCGCGGACAGCGCGGTCTGACAGGAATGCAAATCAGATGTGAAGGTAAGGAGATGTGCTGACTCATGACTGAGCTGTCGACAGAGAGTTCCGCGTTCCTCCCCATCCATAACACTTTCCCCTGCGCAAAAAAAAAAAAAAAATAGCTGCATTTACCATGGTAACCCATTCAATGATGAGTACCTCCGAAATTCTGCTGTGACACTACGGCGGTGCATTTTCATTCGGTTTTATGCTATTACAGGCTGAAATCTCAACACAAACACATTATTCTTCCGCTTGATACGGACAGGCACTTCCAGGGACATTTAATGAGGTTGTTTCATTTCTTGTTCTTGTAAGTTCCTCGGCGGGTGCTGCTGGGTGATATAGCCTCAGTCTTATAATCCAGACACACCTGCAAGACATGACGCATTCACTGCATTCTAAGTTTAAATTTGAAAAGCTGTGAAAAGAAGTGTGTTTTTGCTTTTAGGCATTATACCAGAATATGAATAAGATCTGAAAAGAAATGCTTACACCCCATTCCCTAAGGTCTGTATGACATATGGTGATGCATTTATGATTAAAAACCTGGAATCAAAAGAGAAAACAGAAAAGCGTTGCTTTCCTGGCAAGGATAAACTTTAAGGCTACATTCACACACACTTAAATATGTCAGTGTTCCAGTTTATAATCCTCTGACTAAATATTAAAATTGCCACAACAAGGCATGAGAAATGTTGCATTAATATTCTCAGTTTGACTCAATATGTCTGATTTTACTTTTTATTCCTTCGTCACAATTCAAGGCATTCCAGATTCCCGTCTTTTCTGTTACAGGATGACATCTGTATAATGCTCAGCTTTTTCACAACCCTGTTACAATACTCGATTTTGTTTGACATGTGTGGGACATTTTGGGTCATCCTCACGCTAATAACCCTGGTGAACAGTCTGTAGATTTCGACCCACATGCACCGGATCCTGTGTGAGGTCTGCCTGAGAAACCATTCACTTCACAGCCAAAGTACTGCACAGGTATGGAGGAAGCAAACCTATCATCAGAAACCCATCTTTAACAAAGATTTCTATTCTTTATTTCCACTTTTGGCAAGCAATCTTTCAATTTCAGTTGGGTCCTCTGAATGGTATAATAAAACTTTTCTTCACATTACGCTACCTCATTTTTCTTATGCACCAAGCATTTTATAAAAGAACATTTGTGTCAGTTTAATTCACAATTCCTTCAGAAGTGGCAAGTTCAAATGAATAAGTAACACTGAAATCTATATAGTTTTCAGTAATTTGTGAGGACTACAAAGGCTTGTGGAGGGAGAAGATCACTTGCTGCTGGCATTTTACTTGAAGAAGGGTCAAACTAATGCAGGATTAAACTTACAGAGGCCTGTCCCAAATCGTCTTTGTCTGTTCTATCTTATCTTTTTGTGAGATCTCAAGGGACTTAAATTCTTTAAAATGCCAACAGCGGAGTATTTCTCTTCAATCACAGCAAACATTAAATCCTGGCCATAAATCATCAAAAATGGATGTTACCAAATTTCTTTTAGATAAAAATAATAAGTAATCAGTCTCTCTAATGTAACTCTTGTTGACAGATAAAACCACAGCATTAATAGTTATAACTGAGCTCCAAACTCCAAGCCTGATTTGTTTTTTGTTTTTTTTGTGTGCACTGACCACTTGTATCCACCCTTCTCTCACTCAATATTTAGCAGATAGAAGTCTGTAAATAAAATTGATCTGATTTAATGTTGTTCAATGGTAATTAACCTACACCTTTGAGTGTCAAATTAACACTGTCCGTTTCTAAGAGAGGCAAGTTCCTGTGTATTTTTCATATTCTATAAGCTAACACAACTATTTCTTTAGCACTGCAGTCCCAGCAGCGGTAAAATTACTAATAAGATGGCATGAGCGCAGTCCCTGGAGCGCCTGGCTTGCTATACTCGCTGCCTGTGTCATATGCCCAACCGTCATGCCTCCAAAAACCCAATACAGAGCACATTATGCTGGGTGACACTTCTGTCAGACTGGGGCAGCTGTGGTGTCCATGGAAACTGCATTTGTGGCTGGTCGGTTACTGAATCAGCCCCTTAGTTCCCAGATGCCTGGTCTGTCTCCACACCCCAAGAGCTTTCCTCTCGCACCTGAGTACTTACGCAATTGACTCCACTAATTACTGCCTGATGCAATCAATTAAACCGTTCCTTCCCAGTTCTGAGGCTGTCAGCCTTTTAAAACAACCTGGGCAAACACCAGTGACTTACAGTCAATTAGACTCACCGAGGGCCAGTCCCCCCTGGGAGCAAGGATGGACTGGGGCTTCAACCATCAAAGCTCAGCGGTCCCACTCATGTACCTTAGCCTCTACACTGGAGGCAAGTCCATGGCCAGTGCAACTTGCTCCTGTTTTTAAATGGGATTGAAACGACAGGTAAATGCATTTCCGCTGCAGCCTAAGAAAGAACACGGCCCTGCATTCTTCAAATGGATCGTCTCCGAGCGAGATTAACTGAGCGGCTGGCGCTTCATACTGTGTGACTTCACACAGAATAACTTTGTGTGCGCTTTTGTTCCTGATTCAGACAGAATTAATAAACAGCTGCAGGGCCTGGTGACAGCTGACAGTGCAGTTGCAAGTGATGTAAAAAAAAAACTGAGTTTGTGCATTATCTCTGTTACTTCAACTTTTATAAAGACTGCCATTTAAAGACACAATGCAAGGTAGTTACACCACACCCACGAATGCTTAACTATTATTCTTAATCAGTTTCTGACAGCAACATGTATGACAGAACTATATTGACTCAGTCACATTTTGGGGTTTTGGAGCATTCTGATAATAATATGTACAATTTTCAACTCTGATGTAGAAAGGCCAGAAATACTTTACATTTCTATTAATAAAGAACAAAAAATTATAAGAAATTATATATTATACATATTCTTATCATACATATATATTATATATATATACTTATTTTTGGGAAATAATATAAAAAGAATAGTATTTGGGAGAAGTTTGGGAGAATCTAGTTATTTTAAGTTAGTATCTAATTCATTTATTCAAATGAATGACTGTATGAATCTGTTTTCAAACTAGACACAAACCCGGATTAAATTGTCGATTGTCCTTAAGTCTGGCTCACAACTGAATGCATGTATTCATTTTCACCTTCAGGTGAGTTCAGCAATCATGAAAATGAATTTGCCAAACTGTTCAAGTAGAGAAAATTCGTAGCACTCTTACTCAGCTGCATGTAAATGGACATATATTGACTGAATTCCAGGACATAGTTCTAAGATAGTTGGTATTTTTGCTCCAAAGCATTTCAAGCATTATTTATTATCTAAAACATTCTATGTTTGGTTACTCCTGGGTAAAATTCTTCTTAAGGATATAATAAAAATGTGAGCGATGGTTTATCATTTTTGGAGGGTTAAACTGTATAAATTACTGAGCTAATAAAGGAGATCTTAAATCTTAATGAAGAAGAAAATTTGATACACATATAACAGAACAAGAACTTGTAAAATCATACAGGTTAGCTTATGAATGTGATTCCTAAATATCACTCAAACACCCCCTCAATTTGAGCTTTTTATTTGGTATAATAAAATACATGACAACAGGACAGACGGTGCTCTCCTTTCTCACCTCTCTTTGACAGCATACCAGGTTCTCCACAGTAAAATCTAACAGCAGAGACAAAGAGAAACTTCTACAAAATCTCACAACTGCTTGAAAGATACTAACCAAACTCCTTATTTACACCTTACATTTGTGCTTCACCCTGAAATAACATTTTTTTTTCTACACACAATACTGTAGATTACAGTGAATAACTATGTTTCACAATTTCCACATTTTTGAACTTCCTCTACTCAACAGCATATTATAAGCTCAAAGATGTGGAGTACACATGAAGGCTTCCGATACTCAATGGACGAACACGCTTGTGGCACTACAGACAAGCAACCAAAATCAATCAATAAACGTTTGATCTACTCCAAGGTACTGTACTGTAGATTACGCAGAAAAACACCAGTATTTCAATATATAATATTGTTTCAAAACACTGTGATTCCCAATGAGCGTTTAATGTGCTTGTTGATGAAAGACTAGTTGTCTGCATCTTTAAGAGTTTTCAGAATGGCAGTAAGAAATGGAAGAAGTTAAGTATATGGAACAAACCACACATATGCAAGATTATCCCCTTTAGGTGTATGGTCCCCAAACATATCCAAAGCACTGTTACCCTCCCTCTACCACATCCTCCATGGAGACTGTTCTCAGAGTGGACACACTGGTCTATACAAAGAGACCTGGAGGCCATTGCGATGCGTCTTTTGGACTACAGTGAGTCCTACGGCCAAAAGGTGCAACACATCCAACCTATTTGTCAAATACAGTACTCGTCAGCTATTGGATTCAAACCACATTTTGATATTTTTGGGTTGCCCCAATACCCAAAACAATGTCTCCATCTTCCCCCCCACTACTCCCTCATCACCTCCATGACCTGGGAAGCCATCTTTGTGACCCCCGCCAGCAGGTACATTTTATCAAGTCCCATGTGTGAGGTTGCCTTTCTATACATGAATACATCAAAAAAAGTCATCAGACTATTCATTTCTCAACTACACTTTTAAGATAGTAATCCAAGGTTTATTTGCTTTATTTTTTGTTTGAAAAAGCTCATTTGAAAAAATAGGCTATTTTGCAATGGGTCAGTGAACAGTTTGTATAATTAGGTGTTCATTTCAATGAAATAAGCACAAAAAAACAAAGACGGAATAATAGATCAGAACCAGAACCCCTTGAGGGGTGCACTGGTTTTCTCTGAATTTATTTTAAGCTACAGAATATAACTGCCTATCAATTTACACCACTGTCAAACTTATTCCGTAAGCTTGTAAATTACACACGGGATGGAATTCTGTTGAATAACTCCTAAGCAGGAAAAGGTTCAAAGCTGGATCTGGATCTGGCGGGAATTGCGGAATCATCCCCCTCAGTAAGACTGGTATCATTACTGGCAACTGTGCCAGCAGTAAAATTCCTACAGACAACAACAGCACTCCGTACAAAGACTAACTGACAGAGAATTCATTGTGACTCATCTGTTTTTGAGAGGAAAAGCACAGCCCATAAACATGAGTCTAACTGTATGAGACTCGGGCTTTTGTTGGGGTGATGAACACCACAGATCAACTGATGCTCTTGGCACTGTTTTATAAAGTAAGATGATTCTGCATTAAAGCGCAGAACTCAGAAGAAGGCATTCATTACCGGAGGGCTTGTGCATATGGAAGCACAGGAATGAGGGGACACAGGCTTGCTCAGTGTGTGTGGTTTGAGCGAGGGAACCATACCAACTCTTACTGCCACTTCCTGGACCAGTCGACTTGCACAACATGGGAGCTGAAAACGATCACTAAAAACGCATGACACATACAATAAACAAAAAGGCCCTTCTCTGTTTACTGACATTGTTCCAGCTCATTCCTGGACATTAAGTAAGTAAACAGCTTGGGGAATACACCAGAGATACTGTGTAAGACTTACAGACGACATGTTACTGTCACCGTCCACACTGTTTTGTTTGTTTTTGAAACAGGCACTTTAAGCAAGAAGGTGCCTTTGCAGGAGCTGCCGATCTCTGAGAGCATCACACGCTCACACAAGCTCACATTTACTGACCCACAACTGTTCAAAACTTGTGCAAGACTCCTTTAAACCAAGTTTGCATTTGTTATTAAAAAAGTGCTGCTGCTGCCAAATCTAGGTTACTGCTCTGAGCCTGACCAGAAGTGCAGCCTAACAATTGTGATAACTTTTGCAAATGCACACTTTTTACACAGTAAAATGAAAGTAACATGGGCACACGTTAGCACATTGATTGTGTTTAATTCACATGATTGTGGTAAAAATAAAATTACCAGGTAGGCTGTTCGTTTGCCCGTTCTTGGAGCGCTCACGGGCTACATCCAAAAGCAGCATGAGGTGCAGTGCACCCTGCTCCTCCCCTTTGTGCCAAAGATGCACATGCTGCTCAGGGTGCGAATGCACAGCCCAGTCGCTGACTGTTAAAAAAGTCTGTTTAAATACAGATATTATCTTTAAAAAAAACCTGTACCTTGTACCCCAGTAAGGTTTGAGGTGTGTAAAACAGTATGAAAATCTTGATGTCCCCCAATCCTTACAGCAAGTATACTGAAGCTTCCCTAGGGCTTTTTAAACCACTGAACACTTTGCACACACAGTCATTTGAGCTACGGACTGAACTGACCATGCAATCAAAGGTTTGGACAACACGAATGAAACGTGACAACACACAGTGGCTTTAAAGGACCAAGGTCTGCAACCTACATCATCAACACAGGAGAGCAGCAGAGACTTCTTAACCCTGATCTCCCGGCCCTCCCACGCACAGCTCTGTCTCTCAGAGGGGCCTGCTCCGAGCGTGCTAGTGTCCCTGGTGAAGCGTCATCTGCTGGCCGTCCTTCTGCAGCTGGAGCCTCTCCTTCTCCACCTGGAAACGCTCCTTCTCGATCTGTAGTCGGCCCGACTCGAATTTGAAGAACTGCAGGCGTTCCTTCTCCAGCTGCAGCCTCTCCTTCTCCAGCTTCAGTTTCTCGGCCTCCAGGTCGACGGCGGGCGCCCACGGCTTCCTCTCCTTCTCGCAGTCCATGGAGGAGGGGGGCGGCGGCCGCTCGGCCTGGAACATGAGCAGCCTGAGCCGCTCGCGCTCCACCTGCAGCCTCTCCTTCTCCAGCTGCAATCGCTCGTGCTCCAAGTCCACCTGCCGCAGCTTGTCCTTCTCCACCAGGAGGCGCTCTTTCTCAACCTGCAGCCGCTCTGTCTCTACCTGCAGGCGATGCTTCTCCAGGTCCAGCCGCTGCTTCTCCAGGGCGATGAGCAGCCCCGTGCTGTCGCCTCCACCCACGCCCACCCCGGCCACGCCCACACCCACGCCCAGCCCGCCCACACCCAGGCCCAGGTCCCGGCTGCCGGAGGCCTTGGTGGAGCTCAGCACACCAAACTCATCGATATGGGCAAACACCTCAGGGACACGCCCCTCACGCTCCATGTCTGGCAGGATGGACGGGAAGCAGTCTTCATCCTCCTCCTCACCCTCACCCTCACCCTCTCCCTCACCACCTTCACCCTCCAGCTGCAAGAAAGAACAGAAATCAGCTTTCAATGACTCTAGAATCATAAGGAAGACCACTACTAAACCCTGTACTGTAGTGTTAGTAGTCAGATATTGTACTTCCCTGATTAACAGCTATTAACTTAAACACCGGTAACATGTCATTTACATCTTTAAAAAAGACAGACAGAATTTGTACCCTGTAACTGTTGGCTTCCTCATCCTCCATTTTAATGCCAGAGGAAGTGTGACTGCTGGGTTCACCCAGGTCAGACAGGTCCTGCCAGTCACAGGCCGAGTCTTTGGGAAACCCACTCAGGTCAAGAGACTGGTCCCCACTCAAAGAGTTCTCATTGTCCGGGGAAGAGGGGTCATACTCGTTTTTGAGTCCCGACAGCTCAGCTCGGATCTGCTTCCGTTTCATCAGCGCCCTCCAGTCCAGGTACCTTCTCTTGACCTCGGCCGCGGTGCGCAGCTCGCCCTCCCCGAGCGCATTAACGCAGTCCGCTACCTCGTCCCACGCCCGCCGCTTCAGCTCATTGATGGCGGTGTTCTGCTGCCTTGAGAAGAGGATGTCCTTGCGCTTGTGTATCTCTCGGATCAGAGTCTGCGTCTCCTTCACGCTGTAGTTGCTCTTCCGCTTGCGCTTCAGGTGTTTCATCTGCAGGAAATCCAGCTTGGCGACTGTGTTGGTAGAGTAGACAGATGGGCTGCACTTGGCGCAGAGGTGGCCCTGGGTAAGGAGGTCGGTGTGCTCGCACAGGTGACTTGGGTTTCACGGGACAAGACGAGTTAGAGATTTTGCCCAGGCCACCGGTGATGCGGGTCGGGATGTCAGATGTCTGTTAAGAATACCAAGGAGGCGTCTTGTAACAGGTTGCATAGCACTTCAAAACATACTTCATCAAACACGCATTACCTTTCAAATTGCAACATCATAAAAATTCCACTGATCAATGCAGCTACTAACGTTAGATAAGTTCACTAAAGTAAAACATGTTTGATATTGCAAAAACAAATTGACCCTGAAGTGAATGACTTAGTTATAAAAAAAAAAATAAAATAAAAAAAAAACAGTTGTCACAACGCTACTGTCACGACTTGGCTACTCTTCAATCATCTAGCTGGGAGACCGCTAAGATTGGCATTAGTTTTTCTTTTTTTGTTTACCAACAAACTAGTGGAAATGGCTGGCTAGCAAGTATCATACTTGTTTAAGAATTACCATCCAAAACTGGCCACTGTTAATGATATTTATGACCCACGATTACTATCATCGCCAGTACAACAGCAATGTAGCTACCTGTCAGCAGACCAATTTAGTTTCCGTTTGGCAACCTAGAATACGGTCTGGTCACATTCACGTACCGCAAGCTGGATAACGCTATGGGTAGAATGGCAAGACAGCTACTCTGAGATGAAGCTAGCAAGCTAGCTAGTGTTGGTTAACGTGTCCTTTCCATTAGTTACAGCTAACGTTGGCTGGCTACCTACAATATAGTATTCAGGAGGAACGCTACCCGTGAATAAAAACAAAATACCGCAGCTAATTAATTACCTTGTTAATAATTTAAAAAGGAAAACTTACCGTAATACTGGAAAGGAGAAATCTTATCGGTTCAGGTTCAGTAGCATCATCATCATCATCACCCGATCATCAAAGGTAAAATTATATCGGAAGAACCCCGGGTAGAGTCGAATAATCTTTCGTAGCTATTGGTCTATCATGAGTCACTCAAAACTCATGAGGAATTACACCGGCGCTTGTCCCGCCCCTAGCGGAGTTCTTCCGGAGATGGTGTTTACCAGTGTGTGTGTCTTTCGGTTGTGATGTTTGTTGGGGATGTTTAAATTAACAGTAACTGAGGTTTCTATCCGTATAACAGATAAGGTAGTTAATGCGAGATAATTGTGTGTTAAATCACGCAATGTGTCACTGGCTTGTGTAAATTAATGTTTAAGCATATGAAATGTGGAAGCGGATGCCTGACCGCTATGGAAAGCGTACGCTGGGCATTTCGGTGCGGCTCATGGACGCCCAGTCCTGCTGAGTGGTTATTCGCCGTTCGCTGCGTGCAGGCAGAGGAAAGAGAACGAATTGGACAGTTCGTCTTTGCCAAAGATGCAAAATCAGCGATGGTATGTCGTGGTAAAAAATGAAATGCTACCGATTCCACTGCAGCAGAATCCCTCCGCAGCGCTTGCAAACTTTTGAAGCATGCCCCCACATTTTATAACCATTTAGCTACAGTGCCCATCTTAACGGATATAGGATGAGCAAAGCAGTCCTCTTCCTTTTCAGTTTTGTGCCACTCGATATTTGTTTTCACTGTAGTTCATTGTTTCATCTTGCACCCACAGTTAGACAGTTGTCACTGCAAGGTACTAGCAAGTTTCCAAATAACATTCATTCTACTGTATGAAATAAGACGCTGACAAGAAGCCTAACATTGCCAGTTTGACATATCACTTGTCTAGAAAAGTTATGAAACTTCTATGCCAGTTGCTTGACTGAGGGTATAGATGGTTTTGTTATGTTGAGGCTGATGTGAAGAAAATACACTTGTAGCACTCTAACACAGCTGCATCGGAGAATAATTTATGTCTATGTTGAATTAAGATGATGATGCTATGACGGCAACCCTTCCCATCAACCAAACCAAACACCAGTTTAATGTGGAACAGCTGATCATGTACCCTGCCCTATTCCCACCACCCTGGTTCCCCTACACTTTCTGAAAGATCGTGGTTTTTGGATTTATCGTAAGATGATAAATACTGAGTATGAAAAGAATAAGTTTCCCCCGAACACACACACACGAATAGATGTTGAGCTAACACATTTTTGAAGTATAATGACCCCTCCAGCACATGGCAGAAGTGTAGTTCATACCTGCCTTTAAGGTACTTCATGTTTGTTCAGTCGTAAGTGTTTGGGCATAATCGATGTAATGTGTGTGTCTGTCTGTCTCAGGCTGGGCGTCTGCTTATGAGGAAGCTCATTTCTGAGCATGTGGGGATCCCGTGGGATCAGATCAGGCTGGAGAGGACAGCCAAAGGGAAGCCCTTCCTTGCCAATCCACCTTCCTCCTCCTCCTCTTCCCCCTCCTCTTCTGTGGACCGCTGGTGGAGCTTCAACGTGTCCCATCAGGGGGACTTCGCGGTCTTGGCTGCGGAGCAGGGCCGGCAGGTGGGGGTGGACGTGATGAAGATCGCGATGCCAGGTTAGAGCCCACCTCCGGGGTCATCTTTATTTACCTGTCCATACATTTTTTTTTTACATACATACTATATGATCAAACGCCTTCAAAATTCCATCCACCTGCTGCCGAGCAACAAGATTCACACTAGTTTTTGTGTAATTTTTACCCCTGCCGTATCTAAAATGTGCTGGAGAAAGAAAACGCAAAAGGTTATTATTTTCCTCTTGGTTAGGAGTCTCCTGGATCGTAGACTTTTTAAGCATATTGTTAATTTTACAGACATAATGTGCTGAGGTTTACGTGGGTGTGATATGCCGGCTGTGTCAGACGATAAGGGCTGCTGTCACTGGTCTGTTTTTGGCATAACAGAATATAACGGTGTAGTCAGGAGGCCGGCTTTGCTCACGGTGCTGTATATCAAACAAGCCAGCTGGTGCTCCGAAGTTTGAAGTCAAAGCACAGACTAAAGTCAAAGCTCGTTTTTTGCCAGTAAATCCTGTTTTACAAACTTCAACACTTTGACATTAATCTTTAAACAACTCTGTCACTCAGAGAGCATCTTTCCAAAATCCCTTTTTAAAAAATCACAAAATCCTAATGAAATAATACACACAGTGCTGTAACACGTCAAAAAAGCATGAACATTTTTCCTCATCTCATACCTCTGCATAAATTTCAATGACATAAATGGAGACAATGCTAGGTACTCACTTGCATCATACATCATGGAAAAGAGAAATACGTTTTTGACATACACTTCCACTGGCCTTTTCTTTAAATTACTCGTAATATAATTTATTTTCCTCTGAATTCTGTGTTGAATGCATTTTAAAATGAAACATAGCAGCGCAAGGAAGGTATAGTACATATTTTTCGTTCTAATATTACATTTCTACATGTCACCACAAGGTGGCTCTGTTGTTCTTCATTTCTTAGATAGTGCTATGCAGATTGCAGATAATCATTTATAACCTGTTTCTGGGAAACTGAGAATAGTGTGGGATATCAGAATTACAGAGGCCAGTCACCTGTAAAAATGTATTTGTTTTCTTTTTATTGGCGTGTTGCAGGCAGTAGCTCAGTGTCCGAGTTCTTTCGGATCATGAACAGACAGTTCACTGACCACGAGTGGACGACCATCAAGGCATCGGGGCCAGAGTGGACGCAGCTGGGCATGTTCCATCGGCACTGGGTAACCATGGAGATCTGTTCTTGCACGGTCGCTCCCTTGTTAACAAAATCACACACTGTAAATGACAATAGATGTCTGGCCTGATAATTTTGACCGCTGTTAAAAATTCATGTTGATAAAACTGGAATGGCACAGAATGGGGCTGTCACAGTGATTATCAATGTTAACCAGCGTCACCATTTACAGTTTCCATAGCAATTGCCCTAAAACCGCAATTGTAGTTTCCATAGCAATTGCACAAGAATATAATTCTGGTACACCGTTGCAGTTTTGTATATAGTTATACTGGCAAACTTCATCTATTTTATTGTTGCCTTTTCTGATCATCTAAACTTATGCAGGTAGTTTGTTAGTTGAGCATGTCATGGTTACATTCCTCCTTTATGTTTTGATCACCTATCCCTGTGCCCCACTGTGTGTATGTATCCCATGCCACAGCCTTCTGGTGTCTCAGAAGGCTCTATCCTCTATGGCTGGAGATCTACATTCACAATGCAACAGATGGCTCAGCCTCACTGGGGAAAAATAGAGGTTAAGTCTGTTAAGATCACTCAGCCTCATAGCTCTCTATCGGCCTCTGCTGGCCAGCCAAGCACCTGCAGGTTCATGATGTGATCATTTGTTGCCTCCGTGATTCTCCACTGGTTCAGGGACTGTGTTCGGTGTCACATCGGCAGTGTGGGGGGGAAAAAAAGATGGTTTGTTGTCACAAGTGCAATGACACCCTACTGAGTGTGCGAGAGAAAGGTCTCCCGAAGGGCTCAACAGCATAGCTCATTTTCAGTGTGGAAAAAAACTGGGTAAAAAAAAATATACATCACCAATGCCTGTCGAGGCAAGGCCATTGCACTCCTCTGGGGTCAGACTGCCCTGTGGAGGGAATATAGCTGTGAGACACAGGGCCAAATTTCAAAATGAGACTCCACTCCTGCTGGGAGGTCCTGGGAAACGCCATGTTCTGCACCACAGGAGAATTTTTTGTTTATAATACTAATAATAAACATAACCACAGCAGCACACAGCTGTATGTAAAAATTATGGATGTGAAAATTATGAAACTCACATGCAACGTGTCACATAATGTGATTTGAACCAGTCATGTTCCACACTGTGGAGAGCATTTGATTGGCAGCTGGTTGTAGCTCCACCCATTTTGGGGTTCATAACACCCCATTACCCCATCACTACTGGGAATAACATGGAATGGAAGACGTCTCGAATGTTCATGCTTCGAAAAGCAGGGGCAAACACAATCATTCCTCTCTCTGATCTGTAGAAATGTGCAATGTATGAGACAGAAAATACATTTCATGTGGTGTCATAGTGGTTCGGCAGCGTTGGCTTCATTGCCAGATGATTAAACCAGATGCCGAAGGTCAGGTGACCTCTCTTCTCTTGTCAGGCCCTGAAGGAGAGTTTCATCAAGGCCATCGGGACAGGACTGGGGTTCGACCTGCAGAGGGTAGAATTCGACATCTCTCCCATGGAGATACAGGAAGGGGAGGTGTACACCAGTACCAGGATGCATCTGGATTCTGAGGAGGAGGAGGACTGGGTGTTTGAGGTGAGCCTGTGCTGAGGTCTCATGGCCATCGTATTTCAGGATCAGGATTTTTTACACACGGGATAAGGTTGCATTTTTATATTGCCCATCAGTTTCTTTGGAAGGACGTATCTCCAGTCATTTCACTAGTAATACCTTATATTCATGTACTTTTAAATTTAAAAAATAAGCATTCACTAAAACAACCTTCAGAGGTGTTCGTTTGAATGTAGCACCAAGGAGATGCCCCTCACAAAGATAATTTAATAACAGTCGATGTGCCCAACCAAATACTTACCCTTGGTGTGAAATTGTTCATAGAATAACCCTAGGTGTACTTGAAGGTCGTTGAGGGCATTTCTAGAATTCATTATGTTTATTTATAAGGTTGCAAGGTTTGCATAGAACTCCTACGTGACTCAAATCTCGCCTTTGTCCTTATCAATTCCACCAACCACCGCATGTGAGAAAAGCAGTATAAACCTGATGCTAATGCGCTCTGAATTATGTGCGCAGTAATGTCACATAATACACGCCCAGCAGACACCCCCCCCAGCCAGCCGTATCATTCCAGGCTTTCATTAATTCCAGCTATTAGTGACTGGTATACTGATCTAAGATCAGTGCCCTGATGCAGCTGAAGGCTGTCACACCGTAGAGGGGAGAGAGTTAATCTCTTAGCGATTGCCTCCAGTTCCTCCGAGCCTCACCTTGAAAAGCTTCGGCAAAGTCAGAAAAGAAGTCGGAAGTGCAGATTGTACCCAAGACAAATGCACGACTAAAATACCAAAAAGCTTCTGTTTTTCTTTGTTTTTGTCTGAGGGGAGTGTAGAGTATGAAAAATAAAAGTGCTTTAAGGATGGATTACCCGTCTCACAATCATTATAAAGATTAAACACAGAAAAGGCGTAGCCTAGCATCATGAAATGCAATTAAAAACCACTCCGATGCTTCTTGCTCTGCTCCATTTGCAGAGCTCTGCGGCTTAACGCTGCGTAGACCTGTGGCCGAAAAAAAACGTCAGGCGGCACGGGTAGCGGAGGAGAGACAGGAAGGTCCCTCGTCTGAATGTTCTCCTCATTCCTTTGAATGGAGGGATCAAGCTCCAGGCATCCAGGGGCAGACAGCAGTGTTCAATTAAACCTGGCTGTCAGCTTCGTTTAAGAGCTGTTCGGCAGGCATTTTGTTTTCCGGGGGCTTGTTTGTGTGTGTGTTTTTTTTTGGAGGACCTGCTCAAGTAGAACAACTCCTCAGTGATTGGTGGAGAGCTTCTGTTCACAATCACAGGCTTTCAACTCCAGCCCTGTCACCATTAACAGATAATGGAAAAGGTTTTCAGCATTATTCTCTTAGTAGCTGCTGTGTTCCTGGGTGACTTAGAGTCCAAAGGTTGCTATCTATTCGGTTAACTTTATGTCTCAGTAATTGATTTAGATATTAAAGATTGAAATATTTTAAAATGATAAAAATGTCCAAGATTTGAGCCAGATAGCCTCTTCTTTTTAGTCATTTATTTTCTTTACTTATTTCACAGTAACTGTGTATCATTTTTAACATAAATTTCACCTGTTTATATATATTATACAAATCTGATATATGACTAAATGTATCAAATTAAATTCCCCCTACAGCCTACTGGCCAGTAATAGCACAATACAGGTCATATAAGTCGTAATTCTTACAGATTGTGTTGGTAGAAAGTACACCACAGGTAACATATTTATTCCAGCAGTTGCAGTGTCTCTCCCGACTGAACGGGACAAAGTCCCTGTCTGTGACTGGGGTGAGAAACAGGGTTGGATTGTGCACTTTGTGTTGTACGTTGCTCTGGGTAAGAGCATCTGCTAAATGCCCATAATGTAATGGATGTAAATATAAGAATATTGATTTAACAATGAACATAGATAACAATGCTCAAACATGCTTATGTCTCCTGAATGACAGAATGACAAAAATGATCTCTGTGCTCCCTGGTTACTACGGTTAATGGCAACGTAAAATTTCAGCTGGGTCACCTGCTGGCACCAAATGTTGTGCTGTTAAATAAGCTGTAGAGCAATGGCTTGCACAGAAAAGTGACATTTGAGGAAACTTGCGAGGTGACTTCCATCGCTTAAGAGTGATAATTATCGCAGTTCTCTTTGAGTAAATGCTCTTTAGCAGGAGAATGGGATCAGAGGTCACTTTCTCTCCTACAGTGAAGGACAAGTCCAGATATCCAAGTCCCACACACACACACACACACACACACACACACACACACACACACACACACACAGACAGTCGGATTCGTGCCAGATCGCTTGTGGAGCTCACCATGGCATTAAGTTACAGATGGACATAGCAGTACATTATGAGGTCGTGCTACTGACAAAGCTGCACTTTAATAAAGCGACGAGCAGAGGGCAGGGAGAAGACGTGCTGTTTAATTGCGGGGCAGGATGTAGTGACCCGTACAGCAGACAGGAAGCTGCCGCAGTGCCACACCAGAGAGCCGTCTGACGGGGGAGCGCCGTGTAACGCTGAGCATGTCTGTCCGACCGACACCGCCACGTCTCCAAAAATAATGAGCTCCACCATCCCCTGCAGGGAGCTTTTATTAATAGCGAGTGTTAACATTATCTCTCATGTAGGTTATATTTTATGCCAGGATTACTAAAAGGGGGGTGAGAAAAAAAATCTTTATTATTTTACTTTTTGACATTTACAAAGTGTGTGTAATGACTAGGACCAGATCAATAATGAAAGGGTGTGAACAAATGCACTGTATATGTTATGTATAAAAGAGCAATGCTTGTGATCATATTTTGAGACACTTTTTTTCCATGAGATTTAGACAGCTCATGGTAATATTGATTATACTCACATTGTCACATAGCTGTAGAGGTGTTTTTTCTGTATTTTAAGTGACAAGTTAAAACCGTCCTGCTCAGGGCACTGAATAGCACAGTTCCCAGGACCAGAAGTGCCTCACATGCTCTTTGTGTGTCCGTGTGTCCCCGTGTCCACCTGCGTGTCAGACCGGCTTTGCACCCCACATTCCTTCTCTCCGGGGGTACGCTCAGCCGCATCGCCACAGGAAAGCAGAAACGATTTCCTCTCTCCGACCCGCTTTATCAAATCCAAAATAGAACTCGGCGCAGAACTGCAGACATCGGGCTCAGTGAATTATGTCCAATAAAAGCGCTTTTTAATAATCATGAACATAATGGAAATGGGTCGCAGAGGACAGATGCCACTGCCCAAATGCAGTTCTGAAACACTTAGTGAGAGCAGAGGGGAAATTTACCCTGGCCTAGTGGGGTGGGGTGGGTGGGGGAGCAGTCGTACTCATTCTGGAACCCCCCCCACCCCCCCGTGTAAAATAGACATTGAGTGCTTTGTCATGTTGTGTGAGTGTGTTACTGTTTGCTGTGGGGGGTTGGGTATTGGGGGTGGGAGAATTCAGCATACTGAAATAGAAACTGATGCATTTGTCTTCAGGTGCCTGGGCTTTCACAACCCAGATCCCACTGGAGAGATAAGGCCAACAGAAACAAAACAGCAGATCACAGATGGGGAGATCACAAGTGTCTGTTAAAGGAGAACAGAGAGGAAAGGAAGGCTGTGTGTTTGTGTGTGTGCGCGAGTGTGCATACGTGCATGGATTTTGTGAGTGGGGTGACCCTGTAGTAGGTGTGGTTTTTCCTGCCACTGATCCCCCCACCTGTGTTGACCCCTCCCCTCCACAGGAGTGCCTGCTGGATGAACAGCACCATGTAGCCGTCGCACTGGGGAAGCAGGAGAGCAACACGGATGATGTATGTACCTTTATTACTGTCTCGCACAGCAGCTCTTCTGGTCCTGGCAGCCAGCGGTTCAGCAGTTTAGACAGTAGAGTCTCCACCCGACCTCCCAATCACAGCGACAGGTGATCTGAGCCTCCAGGTACCCCAATTAAGACAGTGAGACCTGGGCTGGACTGAAGACCAGAGCTTCACCACTGCGAAACTGACAGCACTCTCTCCCAGACTGCCCTTAGGTGCTTAGCTACTGGCTCGATTTCATTTCAATCCTAATTATCACGCTCCATCTGTAATGGGATGTTAATTGCTATAAATCAGGCACTTGCAGGATAGCGATATTCCCTCCAAGGTTACACTATGTCAGTGACAGGTGTGTGTCAAACGACTGAATTCGTTCACTTTCCTCAATGTGTTCATTGGCATAGAAAATCTTTTAGAAGATGAAATTTGCTTGATTGATGTGTTGATTTATGATATGGGTAGAACATCGTTGAATTTATAAATGACCCAAAATAGGACCAAACCTCTCTACAACTGGCTTTAATCAGCTCTATAATCTGCATAGTAGGCTGGCATACAGCATTAGGGAGATCAGCTGTTTGGTTGTAATGTTGGGAAGAACATTTTGGCTGATTTCATCACTGTTGGAGGACCCATATGTTACTGTGCTCCTTAACAAGCTGCAGCAATGGGCCAGCCCTGCTCTAGCAAGCAGGCACTCTGAAGACCAAGACACACAGAGCCTAACGATCAAGAGCTGAATTACTGAGAGGGCTGAGTAGAGACTCATTGTCTTAATCAGTGTGTAATTGTGCTGTGTTTTATTCACTGTTGATTGCAGTATTGTGTAATAGAATCTGTTTATTGATGTTAATGATGGCAATCTGCGTGAATGTCCTAAGATGCGGCTGTGAGAATATGCATTAGCGTCAGATCACGGCGAGATCATCGGGGTTCAGCGTCTTCCGCGCTGAACTGAAATGTCTTACTGATAGTTGTTTTGTGCGTTTAGGATGAAGGCCCGGACAACCCCCACAACTCGCCCCCAAAGTTCAGGCTGCTGAGCTTCAGCGAGCTCGTTTCGGGAGCGGTACCCCTCGCTGAGGAGGACACCTCACACTGGGAGAGCTTCCGGAAGAAGCAGGAGGCCCCGTCCCGCCAGAGAACTGCACCCTAATGAGTCATGGCTGCAGCCTCGGATAGACTTACATGCAGTACGCGATTTGAGTGGGGATGCCATCCCCCTTGTTAATAAAATGACCAAAATGCATCCCCCTTGTTAACCTGCCACCCCCATTTTACATGTGTGTGTTTGTTGGTGGTGTGGGGCCAGTGCTTCCAATGGGCCATCCCCCCTGTTAAAAATGAACAAATCACCTACTGATTACATGGCTGTACCTGGCCCGGTGAATTACATTACATCACACTGAAAGACTCAAGCCACTGTACTTTATACTGCTGTATGGATGAGGTTAATCATTCTAAATGTTGCTTGTTCTTACAGTATTATATTTAGACTGATGTCTTCGGTGCCGCAGCCGTGTCCAGGATGTGGTACCGTGAGGTTTGTGTTTGTGCTTGTACACAGAGTCTGGTGCTCTAACCACTTCACCCAAGTGCTGGAGGGGAAATGGATGTGATTCAGTTAAAACCGACACGGAACAAAATGAAAATAGTAATTTACAGGTTATGTGTGTGTCTCAAGCCATTGGTGGAAAATAGCCTTTCCATTAAAAGGACCTTTTTTCTCGAGGAGATTTGCCATTCTTCTCCCAGATCAAGGACATTTATGCCCTCTCTTAAGCGATGACGGTAGACTGCCTCGAGTTAAACTCTGTCATTAGCAGCGGCGGTGACATGCTGTGTGCTGCGTTCCTGTCAGAGCAGCCAGTCGAGGTCACGCGTGATACCGTGAATGAAAATGCACTGATATTGCAATAATCTGGTGTTGAGGGGAGGCAAAAAAGATGTTTTTCTTTCTGAATTTTCTTGTTCAGTGATCAACTTGCCTTTGCATAGCTTTGATGATAACCCCCCCCCCCCCACTTTGTTCAGCTCACTATGTCAGCAAAGGCTTAATGCGAAATCAAATCAGTCAAATCAAATTACTGTGTAATTAATTATTCCTCCAATCCTTCTTCTCTGGCCTCTGTCCTCTGGTCTCTCTGTTTATCATTCTCCAGCTTCGTACTTTTCATTTCCTTCCCGTCTCCCGCCTTTCTCCTCCACGGTTCTCAGTCTCTTCTTTCTTCTCCCTCATCCCTCTCCCTCTCAGCTCCTTTCGGTGTGCTTTGAATGCTCCATCTGCCACTGAGTCTATTTCTGTCTGGGAGACATTTTGCGGGCCATTAGGGGTTTGTATGGGAGGCTCTGCCGCCAACGGACCCGCCCCACACTCTCCCGTACTTGGCGGCCAGCGCCGCGTTCTCAGCTTCTCCTTTTGAGGAGGTGACTCCCTCGCTCAGGCTTTGCTAAGTTAGAAAGGCCCTGGAGCAGATTCCCAATCACCAAAACTCAGGTTTTATCCCTGTGTTTTGAGTCACACTGTCACTAAGGCCTACAGGTCCTGTGACCCCCCCCCACACCCCCATACCACCCTGAGACATACCTTTGTATGGGAATTAGGAAAGGATTTAGACCAGTGGTTCTTAACCTTGTTGGAGGTACTGAACCCCACCAGTTTCATATGCGCATTCACTGAACCCTTCTTAATTGGGAAAATAAAATATGATTTTTTCAAATTCAAAACATAGGTATATATTTTACTGGTTTTATTATTTTATTTTAAAATGAACAGTCTAAAAGGCATCAACATCACTGTGTTCAAAGAACAAAACCATCAAAACATGATTTTCACACAAAAACAAAAAACGGGGCGTGTCATCACGAATCATATGAGTCGGCTGTGTGTCTTGACCGCTGCCAAACCCCTGAGACTGACTCACCGAACCCCTGGGGTTCGTTCGAACCCAGGTTAAGAACCAGTGATTTAGACAGTAAGAAAGAGGCATTTGACTTCAGAGGCACCTTAAACCCTTCGGCACTGGTGTGCCTCAATGGGGAAGAATAATTTTCTGTTCGCCCCCTTTCTTTCAAACAAACCAAATCTCGTCCTGGTTCATTTAGGCCTCATCCTAACTTCAAATTCACTTCCATTAAAACAACCTGGGAAACCCATATAATATTACCATTATTGTTTTCAGTAGTAGTAGTAGCAGTAGCAATAGCAGTAGTAGCAGTAGCAGCAGCATTAGCAGGACCAGTTTAGCTTTACTGAAAGTCTCCAAGTATAGTTTTGAAGTATGTTCCAGCACAGGACTGGAGTCCATACAGAATATGAAGATCAATAACACTCAAAACGTGCAGAGAGGGTTATTGTCTGTACCCTGTGAAAGTTTCTCAAGGTTCCTTGATTGTGTCTAAGACACAAAGTGGCAGCTTTTGTTGCCGTCTATACTGATGTGCCCGCTGAGTAGCAGGTCCTCAAGGCTGCGCAGATGCCAGTTTGATGCCAGCATCTTGAGAAGTAGCATGTCTGGTGGGAGATATCCTCGGCCACAAGACAATAGTAACATTTTCAGTGTTTCTGCTATTTATGGAGGTGGCAGTGCAGGCTCTGCATACTCACACATAACCTCACACGTAAACGCACACCAGTCTGTCTAATAGTGCCACCACCTTCAACTCTCCTGTCTCAGGAGAGTAGATAACCTCTAAATGAAACTGTACGATTTGTAGAATGGTGTACAATTCAGAATTCCATCTGGTGCCGTGCAGTATACAGGAAGCTGAATGAATGAGAGGCCATGAGATCAGTGGGTGGTACAATCTTGTACTTTTATTCACAACAGCATGGCTTATAGGTACTGACTTTATAGGTATTTTTCCCCACTGCGCTGAAGAGGATTATAGTGATTTAGTGTATTCTGATTCCCAACCTAGGTATGTGAAAGGGAAGCATGGGTTTTATTTGTGCCTATGCTTTCTCTGCGTTTCCCATGCTGGTGCACCATCTCTGGCAGGTGCGAGATGTACCATGGTCCCTTGCTGCTGCCGTCTTGCAAAAAGAACCCCATTACTTCAGGCACAGAGGTACACCAGGGGTTGTTAAGGGAGAAGAGCCACGTGTTTGCTGAACAGAAGACCTGTTGATTTTTACACATATAAAAATGATGTAACCCTAAAATATGGAGGAATATAAATAGAATGATTTCAATGATCTGCTTTTCCAGAACTTAGCCTGTAGTATAGCATCAGAGTGACATGGCTAAGAGACAGGGTAATTGCCTGGTGCAGCTAGGCTAGCGCATGCTTGAGGTTAGAGCTTAGCTTCAGTCTCTTCAGTAAAATATTCAGCTCTTTAAATGGTTTCCCTTGTAAAAGTGATGCTAGTGACTTTGGTCTGCCAAGAATTTGTAATAATTCAGTCATTGGAAACCAGGTGTCCACACTTAGGTGATGAGATGATGTAGTTTGGAGCTGGAAGCAGATCTATATCCAAACTACTATTTCTATTGCTAACCCCATCAGCTGCAGCTCAGAGCACAGAGCTCTTTTTTTTTTTTTTGTAAATCTTGAGCATGTTGTCAGTTTGTTAGTATTCTACTGGTTCTTTCTGTGGAAGTATTTTAGTTGGAGCTGACAGTCCATCTTAGTTTTGAAGTCTTTGGTGTCAGGCACCTCGGGGTGGAGCTGTGTTTTTCCAAGCCATATGGTGCCGCCAAGTAAATAGTGCAACAGATAAACACTCTCGGCCCCATTTCAGCCTCTGTTCTGTTTTATTCTGTCTGACATGTTTTTCCCCATTACTGCTTGTGTCTTTTTGTCATTGTCTTTCGTGCTTCCCTGGCCGCCCCTGTTTCTTCCTTGTGCCTGTTGAAGACTCGGCTTTGTGCAGGAAAGCTGAAGGATAACCTTTTTTTTTTTTTTGACGGGTTGTGTTTTTCTGCAGCTGGTGGCAGGTTGGATTTTCGGCTTGGCTGGTGACACCTGGCACTCGCTGCAGAATGAGTCACGTCTCACAGAAGTGTCTGTGTGCACATGACACAGCGAGATCTGTGTCGTCAAGCCATTGTGCCAGTTTCAGAGTTACAAATGTAGCTGAAACAAACTGAAAATGGCTACTATCAGGGCCAGATCGGTGCCAAAATAATACTGTTTGACCCTGGCTTAATGGAATAGAAGTGATTTTTTTCAGGAGGAAACCAACCTGAATAAGATCTATAAGCAGATATTGTATAGTCATGCACTGGCAACATTTTTAAATATATAATTACATACTGTAAATGTAAAAACATTACATGTGCTCAAAATCTCAGGTTCTGCTGTAGTCATATAAAAACAGTCTTAGACACTGTGTGATCAGCTAGGACAAAGCCTGTCTCAAAAAAAAGGTTTTGATTTGAAATGGTATTTCAACTTTGTACTTGTCAAATTGATATACAGTGTTAAAATGAAAAATGGACATTCTTAAATATGAGAGGAAGTCACCTCTTGGCAATCATGTTGGAGGGGGAATATGATTTCTTTCTCTTTTATAGAGTCATGTGATTAAGATCAGCTGTTGAGGGACCGGCTGTCAGTGGCTGGTTTGAGTTATGAGTGAGGATAATGCGGCATGCTGTAAATTCTCTCTGTCCTTTATGACATCACATGCCACCACTCCCAAAATCAGTGACCTTTTGTGTGATGTCAGCTGCATTGTCATGACAATCAGGAGCTAGAAGAGAAGTTCTCTCATATGTCTGATTTACTAGGAGAAGAATGCCGTCACTCAAAGGCGTAACTTACCAAACAGGTGTAGAATTTTTATGTGCTGTGAGGCTATACTGAGAATTAAGAGTATCCCTCCAGGTGAAGCTGACATAAGCTTGGCACTGCCTGGATATCGTTAAAGTTAAAGAATATCAAACTCTTCAGAAGCTATGTGCTGGTGTTTAAACACAGTGACCTTGTAATAGCTAGTGGCCAAAGTGAGCCTGTTGTGATGTACGTGTGTGTAACTGTGGCCTGTACAACATCGCTACCCTCATAGAGAAGAAATGTCTGTGTTCATTTAAAGAAACTAGTCATTCTTTAATAAAAAAAAACCTATTGATTGTCTTGGCAGTGGCATGACAAGTTAGATTAAAAATGACTTGGCAGTACACCATATGTGCTTTAATTTTAGACTCTTCGGTACGCTGGGAATCCGAAATTGGAAAGGATCATTTTGATCCAAAGCTGTACGCAAGAAACAAACTTGACTGCAATGCGAGAGAATGGAGCAGCGTGGCTTATTATATCTCACAGTATTACTCTGTCCCAGATGTCTCCAACAAATGTCTTTAGCACAGTTAAAAGCAATTAGTGCTAGACAAATGCATTTTTTCTGCACCTGCTGTTTTACAGCATATTGTCCATTACAATCATATTTTTCATTAATATTGTTCAGGCTGGATATGGGGTTTAACTTTATCTGTCTTGGACAGATAAAAACGATAAAGCCAAATTCTTTCATGTCTTTTTTTCATTTTATGTTTGTTATGTTAACCATTTTTTCTATAAATATTGTCATTTAGTCTGGGGTGAAGTTAAACTGATAATATTAGTTTTGGGAAATCCATGCGAGGCTATTAATATCACTCATACGTAAAAATATGCTGGACCAATCATCATTATAAGTCACTTAATGCATTTTCAGTCTCAGTTGCCATTTTGTATTTTAGTCTATCTTTCTCATAATAAAGCTTAATCTTACTTTTTTGCCTGTGTTATACCGTTATGCAACAATATTATCTATCGCCCTGCCACGTCCTCAGAACTAGCATCTCTGACTCATGCTCAGTTGGTCTCGTCACAGGGCAAATGGCTGAAGAGCAGAATACAAACACACTTAGATTTCAGAGACCGAAGCTCGCTCGCTCTCTCTCCCTGCCTCTCCCTCGGTGGGGTCAAGTCGGTAACATTCTGCTGTCCCTGGGAGCCACAGGTGAGATTTGAGTGACTTGCAGTTCACCTTCGCAGTCTGTAAAAGACGAGGTTGCTGACAGACGATGAAAAAGCCATCTCCTCCCAGGACAGAACGCCCTGTAGAGTTTGTCATAGACTGTCTGTAAATTAATCAGTCAAATCTTCATAAAGCATTCATAGGAAAGGGATTTCCACAAAACGCTTTGCAGAATATAAATTTACCGTAACAGGTGTAGCTAACATGAAAGAGCAATTGTACAATGACAACAGAGAACAGTCACCGTGAGTGATGGTATTAAAAAAGATACACAGAAGTTATCCTAGCCAACAAAGGAATAGTCAAGTGACAGAGAGACACTTTGAAGATGACAGCTTGGTGTTACCCTGGTGAATCTGAGGCACAAAAGAATGTGTATCAGGTTTCTTTAAAGGCATGGTACAATCGCATCAGATGCTTTTTCTGGTGGAGCTGCTTTTTATAGAGGAGGATGCATTTTTGATGAAGGTCATGTTAAAGGAGCACACTTCAACAACGGATGTCTGGGTCTTTGGACCATCAGAGCTGTCAGTGTCTTTTTCATATGTTCTGGCACAAGATGACGGGCGACCCAGAAGAGCATCAATCGATCCAGATTAGAGGCCACTAGCCTTGAACTGCGCTTTGACACAAGGGGCTGAGGCACATCTCTCCTCAGTTTTGTGGATAACACTTTTTCATAAAAAATCCAGAAGCCAGGAAAACAAAGTTCAAATTATACAAAAAAAGTAAGGCTGGAAGCTAATCAAACGCACATAGTCTCTTTAAAGGCATCTGTAATTCAATCAAAACAGACTTTGCACTGCAATGTGTGTTTTTCAAGTATTTTCTATCCTGTAGCAGGCAAGTAAACATGTCCTCTCGAGTGTCTCTTTTCATTGTAAAATAGCATAACAGATGCTCATAACAACTAAATTCCACTTTGATTTAATTGCATATGCACGAAAGGGTTTGTTTCTTTGACTAGGTCCCGGCCTACGTTTTCAGTGTGCAAACGTGTGTGACTAATGCTGCTACCTACAGATATGATCAACGGAGATAACATCAAACGTATGTCTCTTTTAGAAGAGAGCTTGCACATGCTAAAGCTACCAGCAAAGGAATTGCTTGTATATGAGTGATACAAGTCCTACTACGCCTTTTCTGAAGCCTCTATCAGGGCCTCTGGAGGTTATCTATCCCATAAA
This sequence comes from Albula glossodonta, assembly GCA_019788955.1. NCBI lineage: Eukaryota > Metazoa > Chordata > Actinopteri > Albuliformes > Albulidae > Albula > Albula glossodonta. The sequence continues at coordinate 44,586 of JAFBMS010000387.1, read as the reverse complement.
TCCCTGAAAGCCAGCCATATAACTTATTTTTATTGCCATGTCTTCTCCTGTCATCAGTTTCAGAGAAGACTTCACTTTTGCCATCACAGTTCAATCAATCAACAATTCAACCAATCAGTCAAACAATTTTTTACAGCACATCTATATAAAGATGTGAATAGCTTAAAAGCACCCCTATATAGCACATCTATATACAGGTGTGAATGGGGTAAAAGTCAACAATATTATAATTTTCAAGTAAGAGATCAAAGGAACATTCAAGCCAATATCCTTTCACCTTCTCTTTGATGAGTCAGCTTTAGATGTCAACAGATAAATTTTAAGTATATGCAGTTTTCAGTCTACATTTTCCCTTTCAGGATTATTTTATTTATTTATTTGTTTTTGGGTGGGGTAGATGATCTTATTCAATTTAGTTTCAGATAGGTTGGTCATCTGATAGAATTTCTGTTCAAATAGTTTCACTAACCAGTGTCTATTCAGCGAACACATTCATTTCAGAATCAATAATACTTTCTCTCCATCAAAAACACTGTAATATGTCCTCCCTTTGCCAGATTAAATCAGTCTTTTGTGGCACAAATTGCTTCATGCACGGCGCTGTTTGCAAAAACCTCTTTCTAAAATGTACTGTAAATACAAGGTTGACATTTTCTGCCCCCCCCCCACTTTATATTATATTTATTTTTACATTTCAGTCGGTGTCAGGTGTCAGGACTCATAAGAAATTTTCTGCGATGTTCTGTGATATTCCCTGGATGTTTGATGGGCCCGTTTTGCAGTGAAGATGACATCCTGTGGCAGTCTGGCATACCCCGAGGACGCTGTGCGTCAGCTCCCGTTTTTTCAGGGGAGTCAGACGGAGCGGCAGAGGCCAGGCCAGGATTTCTGGGGCTGTCATGTTGGTGCCCCCCTTTTTTACAGTTCCATACAGCTGCACTTAAGAGCAGCTCAGCTCGCCTTAGCCTCCTCCCTAGTGTCACTTATTTTTACAGGCAGCTGTACCTTCCCTCCATTAGAGAAAATTTGTCGCTCACAATATCTTCTGCTGCCGATTCACACACACACACACACACACACAGCTCAACCTTCACAGCCCGGCCACCGTGGAAACTGGAACAAAACGTGATCTGTCCAGTCAAGCGGACTAATTCAATCGAGCCTGCTGGCTGAGCGCCCGCGCGGGGCTGGGAGAGACATAACCGGGGAAAAACAGCACACAGCATAAGCATCTGGGCAGAGAAATGATTTCTGCTGTTTGTCAGCGTGCACAGATCTGTCGAGTCCTCCCCTCTGCACCGGGACCGCGGCTTTTTTTGGCATGTACCCATGCGTGCCCTCAAAGCCCCCAATCAAAGGCGTGCCTAGGCGGCCGGGCTTGCCAGACCCCGTCAGGACAGCACCCTGGAGACCCGCAGGAGAGTAATGACAGTGCATGGGAGAAGCAACTGGATTACAGCAACTGAATCCAATTTAAACCCCCGCCGCCCCACCCCCACCCCACCACCCACCCATCTCCTCCACAAGCTTGTTGCAGCATTGCGAGGCCAGATAGAGCTTGCACAATGGTTATGAGGGCATATTATCTCATTAAGGAGCTGCCATGTACAGTTCGGGCACTGATGACATTCATAACAAAAGCACTGTTTATGTGACTTTTTTTTTCTCTGTCCTTCATTACCAGCATGAACAGAGGGGTGGTAGAGAGGGACAGAACAGAGAGAGCAGGAAGAGGAAAGAGGAAACAGGTAGCAGGGCTGAGATGAAGGGGACATTTCACCCATAAGGATGGATGCACACCACTGCTGTCTCCTCTGAAGGTGTGAGTGATGCAGAGCTACCTGACTCAGTCCAGGTAAAGGTGTATCAGTGGCAGTGTCGTATAGCTGTTAATGAACTGAATTCTAAACTAACGGATGGGGAAAAAAGATTCAGATCTCAGCTGGGGGACTTGAGCTACTACATCCTTGAGAAAGAGGGTCAACCAGAACTGCTTCAGCAAGTATATCCAGTTACATAAATGGATAATACTAAAAATAAATCAAGCTATGTACGTTGGCCTGTCCTGGATTAGGGTATTTGCCTGGAAAATATGGCATCCATGCCATAGGGAGAGGTCATGACCTGAATAAAGCATCTTCTGGCTGGGCTATGTTGGACAAATCACCAGCCAAAGTTAGCATGACCAAAAATAGATGTATTGACATACATCGTGCTGAAAAAAAAAAATTAATTTACAAAGGATTTGCAAGGATCATTCAAGGATATAAACAAATCCTTGGAGTCTAGGGGTAGAATTGTGTCATTATCGTACATCTTGTAATAAATATATGGGGACTTAAATTTGGGATGTCTTTGTCATTCATTGCATAATATGCTAAATATGCTAATTAAAACTGCTGTCTGTACATAATTTATATACTCTGCACACGTTTAAAATCTTCAACCCAAGAACAATAGTTTCTTGATAAACAGAAAGACCCTGTTCTTTTTTTATCCACTGCCTGGAAGGAAAAGAGGCGTGCGAAAGGTGCCATCTGCCCTCGTTGACATCATATCTGTGAAGCTGTCAAGCCAGAGGGATGTGGACGCTTTTGAGGATCCTCTGCTGGGTTTATTTCGGAAGCGGGCGCCGCGTCCGCTTCCCACGGGAGCAGGTGTCACAGTGCATCAGAGCGCTCATCGAAGACATTCCCACCGGACACGGCGCGTTCCTGGCCGCGGCGAGAGCTTCAGCGTCCGCCGATCGCACGTAGAAACCCTGCCTCCCTCATCTGGAAGTCATCTTAAATCTCCACAAACGTAGTGCGCCAACCGACGTGGGATGATAGTGCAGCTGGTTGCGAAATCTCTCCAAGTTACTGTCGGGATCCTGGCCTTTATTTCCTAGCGTATGTGTCTGAAGAAATAATGAATCAGGAAGCAAAAATAGCCACGACATGTACAGATGCACGGATTGCAAGCCCTGAACCAAAGTTAAGCACCGTCATGGCTATTCGTGTACAGTTTTTACAGATTTCCCCTAAAAACATCCAGGATGTAAACATGAAAAATCGGGATAAATCAATTAAACACAGATTTCACACAACTGTTTACATGACATTACTGGTCATAGTCAGATAAAAATTGCCCTGTCACGGTCAAATTCAGAACACAGAATGAAACACAACGTAGCCGAGATTTGAACTCTCTTGAAAAATGCCTTGAAGAAATGTTCGGTAAACAAAGCCTGTTCAGGAAAGCAACGTTTGTAAATGTTTGAAATTAAAAAACTATTTTCTCCCAGCAATTTCGATTATTGTTTTATAATTTCAGTGTCACCCGTTTTTTAGGCTGTGGCATTTTTTAATCCATTTTTGTGTTTATTTATTAAACAGTAGATAAATAGTGATTGTTTTTTTTTTCTGAGAGAATGAAACCCTAAAATGATGAGTGTTCTGTATCATCAACACAGATGGCACTAATGATTGTTAGTGCTGTGGAATTACCTCACTCATGTTTCTCTCTGCTCCTGATAAGCTCTCCATGATACACAGTAAGACATGAAATATGATGTTAATCTCTATAAATGAAAAACCATATATCTAAAAGAGGAATTCAATATGTCCTCTGCAACAGTGAGGGGCCTTATTTTTCAAGAGGGAAAATGCTAATTCAAAGATGAACATGAAATTAATATATATGTGCGTTATTCATTTTTTAATTTCACATATGGGTAATTACTTTCCATTACAAGCAGTATTTTTAAATGAATGAAAGGGCTTACTCACCGAGCTTGCGCTCACTGTAAGAAAGCTGATACTCCCAGTCTGCCAAGGCCAAAGTGCCTCCTCTCCATTCAGGACAGCAGTTCAATAACCCCACCGCGGATTCTCAAAAGGCCCATTTTATTACTGGGAGATTATTGTTTTACATTCATGATTAAGATCGGTTTCCCACACGTTCAGCCTCTCTCTCTATCTCTTTCACTCACCCTACCTCTTTTTTCCACATCTACTTTATCTATCTAGTCATGTGCCTGACAAGAAAATTTGTGATGTTGAAGTATTTAAATGCTGCGTTTCCACTTCTACCTATATACAGGCTACAGGTGCATACTGCAGCATATTTATACATGTATATAGCCTTAAAACACACACACATTGATTCTGAACAAAATAATAAATCCCAGAATTTATTCTGAGCAGATGTTAAAAATAATACTATGCTAACCCTCTTAGACAGCCTTGCTGTCCAGCAGAGAGGGAGACAGAACAGGCTGCCTCTACACAAAGAAGCTGCTTGCTGTCAGTCTTCTGCAGTGCGTCCGTTTGCCATCGTATCTGATTGAGACAGAAAGTGCAGCGCATCCTGTTGTTTGTATTTTTCTGATCTGTGTCTGAGCGTCGGAGGGGGCCAAAAGCCAGTGATAAGATCAGCGGCGGCCGTGATGAGGATACGTGAAACTGAAGAGCTCAAATTCCGAGGCAGACGGACTGAGGCCTACACGCCTCGGAAAGGAAACTGCAGATTTGTGCAACAATAAACGCAGCCTGTGGGTCTGTATGCAGATACTGAATGGTGTAAATCATTTCACCTGCCAATTTTATTGGCTCAACACATGTTAGGACTGCGTAACCCTCAAAAATATTCGGCAGGTTTAGGTCATGGAAATGTGTACTCTGTCTGCAGATGCTCCAGATCTCTTAATAATTTGATGCTTCCTGGTGTCACTGCGCTCCAGCCTGGGTCACACCCTGCTGCTCTGCTTTGTCGCGGGTCAGCTGAAAGAAGGCAGAGATGATCTCACGGTGCGTACACACGGTTCAGAGCGCTGCTGTTGTCTGCCTGCCTCGGCCCGTTTGACGTCCTTACCCATTCGACACGCCACACAAGGGAAGGGAAGCTTTTTTTAATGAAACCTGGCACTGCAACACTGGTCTCTGAATGCCGGGGTGACTCACAAAGCACACTCATTCTGTCACATCTTCTCCTCAAGCAGCTAGAGCCCCTCCATCAGGGGAGACCAGGGGAGGCCAGCTGTCACACAGGTAGCACGTTACTCCCCAACAAAACCTACTTCATACTTAAAGAGCGCTGGAAGTGCTTCAGTTGGCACACAGAGTGAAAGCATCCTGCAGCAGGTCGTTTGAATCCCAGCAAAGACTATTACCAGCCAAGGACCATATTACCATGGCAACAGCTGCCTCAGCCTCGATATGGTGATGCAGGGGATAAGTCAGTTACACTCACCAGCCTCTTTGCGCTCTAGCGGCCTCCTCTGGCCAGCCAGGCAACTGCAGGTTTGTGAACAGATCGGACTGTAATCTCGCTGGGCGCGCACACACTTTTAATCGTCCCTGGTCTATCCCATCCTGTCAGTTTACTCCAGAGTACATTCAGAGAGTATCGACATGGCAACCGCAAGAGTTCTGAAGTGAGACGAGGATGGAGGAGATGGTGGTGAGTAATGGTGGGGCATCAGTGGTGACTCACAAGACAAGATTAATATAGAGGGTCGTATTTGACTGTGGGAAAGACTTGGGCTGACTCACCTTGTCAGAAATGAGTGATGGTGTGGCCAGTTCTTTACATCCAGTAAATCATCCATGACAGGAATAAAACGCCTCCAAAAGGCCAGAACGCTTAGCCTTGCTGCCCAAATCGATTCCCAAACCCACTGTTAAATCAGGATTTGTTCTCACACTCAACCAGTTTTTTAGCACTTCATTGTGCTTTAAGTCCAAATGTCCATTGATTTAGCTCATACATTTCAGCATGTTTTTTTTAGCGTAATGCTTTCCATTGTATCCTTCATTGGAGTGAAATTTCACAGTGAGTGGAAACTGGAAAAAGCCTCATGGCTTTGTGGTTTTTGGAGAGGCATAAAGTGCTGGCTAGCTTTTTTTTTTTTTTGTAAAATAAAAATCCAATGTGTGATTCATAAAATTGAAAAAAAGAGTAGTTTTTACTGGTCAGAAAAAATCCTATAACAAACCCAGAATATTGTTGCCTCATTCCTCATGGTACATTAATTAATGCACAGGAAATAAGCAGTAAAGTGACCTTGTGTGAAAATTGGATTATTGCAGCACAATAGCACAGGTCAATGAGACTTTCCAGGTTAAAGCCTTTTTTGGGTAATCAACAATTTTTCCACATCTATTCATCAATTTACCAGCTGCTAGCCTGATTACAGCAGCCGGGGACTGCAGCACTGCCAGGAAGGGAGGTCTCCCTGTCAGCAAATGAGCCACAAACAGCTTTGTGGAAAGGACAGCATTGACTGTTGACCAGTCCTCTCAGTCAGCCCATATCCTGTCATCTCCAATCTAGAAATGTGTGCCTTTGGAAGCCTGTTTCCTGCAGAGGCAAACTCCAACGCATCAAACACTGATCTGGGTTCTGCATTGATTGCAGAAACGATAAATGAAAGCATAATACCAGCGTTTTACCAGCATAATAACAGTTTACCAGCATTTCCAGATCACCAAGGTCCAAATTATTACTGTATATTTGCACCCTGTAGGTTCTAACGTGTATTAGACTATAGTACCACAAATACTAGGTAGAAGTATGACTGTAAAGCTAGGCCGCCACATCCCCTGCCTGTTCCTGAGAGCCACCATCACCCGTGTTCTAGAATGCTGTTACCATTTTCACACACCATACACTGCTGCCCCAACCAGTGGCCCCCCAGGGAAGAGCTCAGGGGGGCTGTCCTGTTCCCCAGGCTTTTAGAGGTGGGTTTTTTTTCCATCAGCTTCAGAACAAGGTGTAGGAAGAGCCTCACCATCTCGCAGAGCGTCTCGTCGGCAGTATCACGCCTGGTTACTTTCGACGCTAAGCACTACCCTTCGTCTAGAGAATTCTCTCTCCATCCCACTCTGCAGGAGGCTGCTAAACCAGAGCTATGTGGGACAGGCCTGTAGATTCCCACTGCGTGACTGGTCATGTGTGTTGATGGTGGGGGGTTGAAGGGGTGGAGGGGCTGGTCATGCAGCTGGGATTAGGAAGTCACATTAAGTCATACAATGACAGACAACAGAAAGTGGAATATGTCTTGTGACTCATGAAAAGACAATTGGAAACTATTACATTTTTGTAAATATTTACTTTTTAGTTAAATTTTTCTCGTATAGTTTTTTCATATGAAAGAAATTCAGAAAAGTTCACATTTTGTGCATATCAAAATAAAACAAACAAAAAAAAAAAGCATTTGAAACAAGCAGGAGTCTTCATGCCTTCAGGCATTCTGTTCCAAAATATAGTTTATGAATAGATTTTATATTTTTTGTGCTGAAAAAAATACCAAAGGATTAAATAATAGTTAAATGCTTATTTTGTTTGTCAACACGCGATTTTGGGCTAAGTGGTGCTTGTATCAATTACACTGTAAAACACAATCAAGAGTGCTTTATAATAATAAACTGATCTACTTTAAATTATTTTAATTGAAAATGGTGCCAGGAGTTTGTTGATAAGGTTAAATAATAGATAGCAAATTTTACGGTTATAATGGTGAATGATAAATGAAGCCGTAGTGAGGTCTGTATACTACAGCAGTGTCATATACGCACAATTAAACTGGGAGAGGCAGAGTAAAAGATGACCTTGCATTTGAATCTGAGGCGAAATGGCAGCAGCACAAAGATCACAGTCATGGCAGTATGTTTAAATCAGGTCTGCGACTAAACCCTTGCAGATTTACAGTGCACCTCTGGCTCAGTGTGGAGCAGGCACTTAATATTGACTTATTGATATTTTGCGCTCATTGTGAGGGTGTGTGCGTATGTGTATCCCAATGTTTACTGTGCCAATAATCAAAGCTGTCACCCTGACTGTGGCACTTCAGGATCCATTGTGACAAGATGAGATATTTATCAGGAAACCAAACTGACACTGTACATCTCCGCAGTAATTATGTAGTGAATTCAAAACCAATTGCCAGCAGGACATCAATACATCTTTACAGAGCTGACAATCATTTTCTAGGATGTTGAATACATTCGTAATTACTTGATGCATTACAAGTGGACAACACATATAGTAAAAAGGTATTTATGATAGTATAAACAGGTATTGCCAACACCCTAAAAAACACAGTACTGTGTAGTACTGTAGTACCGTGTTTGAAAAATATTAATATCAACATATTTAACTGTAGGTTGTACGTCATGTAACTCAGTATGGCCATGGGATCCTAAATACTTGACACATTCATAAATAATTAATTCACTCAGACTTGCATTCATTCACAAAGGTGCACTGCTGCTCGCTCTACTCTTCATTCAGCCATTCACAAATCTGAAAACAACAAATGTATGAATGTGTCTGTGACTCACACAGCTGCATGGAGGCGTAGGATTGGTTCTCAAAGCTTCTGTCTTTTCCAGTCAGACTTGGGAAGAAGACCTGTCAATCACCTGGGCAGCTTTGCCACCATTGGCCAGTCTGGACAAACCGGATTCAGCCAAAAGGTGGAATGGCTGGTGACAGGCCAAACTCTTATGGATCCTGAGGGTATTTGTGGTGGGAGAAACACTGGATAACCGGACATAGACAAAAGAGACGACCCACATAGCCATACTGGAGGTGGTTGGGGAAGGGGGGGGGCGGTCGATGATGGTCATATTTCCAACTGATCTCTGAAAGACACCCTATGTCTGACCTGGTGACAGTAGGACTTTGCCATTAAGCACTTGCATTGGCTTAGCACTGCCATTCACTGTCGTGGTGTTCATTCAACACATGGCCATGCTATAATCTCAGTGGCAGAGTGAACACCATCTTCCATTTTACTCACTCACGATTCTGTGCGTGGAATCTCAGTGAAGATCGGGGCCTGAGCAGGTAAATGGGAAATATGTCCAACATGCACAGTTTAATTCACCCTGAATAACGAAGTCATTGGAGCAGATAAAGAACGTAATGTGATTAAGGAAAGCAGGAAACAATGAACGCTGGAGATTCTAGTACATCATGCGTACCTTATCATCATTCTCAATTACATGCACAACAGACCTCCATATCCAAGGCAACAGCCACAGCCGAGTGAATGATGAATGAAGCATTTTCAGGCCAGACACTTCTGCCCTGATCCCTGCTCCACACTACTGCTCTGATTACTGCTCCACACTGATCACTGCTCCACACTACTGCTCTGATTACTGCTCCACACTGATCACTGCTCCACACTGATCCCTGCTCCACACTGCTGCTCTGATTACTGCTCAACACTGATCACTGCTCCACTCTGCTGCTCTGATTACTGCCCCACACTGATCCCTGCTCCACACTGCTGCTCTGATTACTGCTCCACACTGATCACTGCTCCGCACTGCTGCTCTGACTACTGCTCAACACGGATCCCTGCTCCACACTGCTGCTCTGATTACTGCTCCACACGGATCCCTGCTCCACACTGCTGCTCTGATTACTGCTCCACACTGATCACTGCTCCACACTGCTGCTCTGATTACTGCTCAACACTGATCACTGCTCCACTCTGCTGCTCTGATTACTGCTCCACACTGATCCCTGCTCCACACTGCTGCTCTGTTTACTGCTCCACACTGATCACTGCTCCACACTGCTGCTCTGATTACTGCTCCACACTGATCCCTGCTCCACACTGCTGCTCAGTTTACTGCTCCACACTGATCACTGCTCCACACTGCTGCTCTGAATACTGCTCCACATTGATCACTTTTCCACACTGCTGCTCTGTTTACTGCTCCACATGGATCCCTGCTCCACACTTCTGCCCTGACCACTGTTCAACACTCATTACTGCTTTACACTGATCCCTGCTCCTCACTGCTGCTCTAACCACTGCTCCCCATTGTTACTCTGAAAACTGCTCTAGAATACTGTACCGATTGTTCAGGACGTCATTATGATCACTGCACTGTGATTCGCGGATCACTGCTCCAGGCTGCTTTCCTGCTCACTGCATCACAGAGCTCACAGCTCCTAAAGTTCGCGCTCCAGAGGTGAGCAGAATGGGTGTTGTTTCGGGTGGCCTTGCAGCGGCAGTGACAAACCACACGCACATCTCACGCACCTTTTCTCCAGCTGACAGCCACTTGTCAGTGAGCTGCTTTTCGCTGTTCCATCAACCACTTTAAAGTTCTCTCTCTTTCTTCCGCTCAGTCTTTCTTTGCTGCTTTATCGCGGCATCTTGTCACAACTGTAATCTATAACTGGAATGAGAAAGACATCACTTTAATTCAGCCCATGATTTGTGCGGTGTTCCGTGCGATATGGCGGTGATAAATAGAAGAAAGCAGAATAAAGCTACTGTTATTAAAATACGGTATTATCTCATTGACACAAACACGCACACACTCACAACTGAAGGTACTGTTTTACCAGCCAATCACAGCATTGCTTGGAACTGACCTCCCCGAGCCACAACAAAGTATCCAATCATGTTTAAACGTCCTTGAGCTGAATATAAAGGCCCATTATATCCAAAAGATAAAAGGTCTGAGGGCTGGCAACTTAACTCAGAGCTTGCTCCAGGTACGAAAAAACACATTTGTCTTGAATTCTTTGAAGCACTGCTCTTCAAAGGGGGTCAGTGCATGAGGCATTCGAATGAGTCAGTAAGAGGACAAAGTGAGCAAACCAAAGTGTCCTGTTCTGACCCTCGCAGAATGCCACTTTTGTTTCAGTCACTCCCAAAACATGCTGTGTTTTGCTTCGTGCTGAGGCGAGTTTATGTTTTCGATCATGATTTTCCATTCATTTCTCTCTTTTTCTTTGAATTCTACACCTGAATGAATGTACACCCGTATATTTTTACATCCTGGTATAGTATGTGGCCATTGAGGTTGATTAGGTCGAGTACTGCAAGAGTTCACTCTGCCAAGAGGAATGAAAGGTCGTGTCCGAGCTGTTTTGAATTGCTATGCATGTGTGTATGTTTTAGGTGTTTTAGCTATGTTTCACAGCATCCCTATCAGAAACAGTTTACCTTTATTCTTCTGTGCATCCATCGCTCAAGGGTATCGCACTTTCACAACGGAAGAGGAATGAGGGACTGCCCATGTGTCAGATCCAAGTCTCCCAAATAGTTAATAACGAACGCATAGATGTTGACAGTGCTTTTGAAGGTTAGCATATGAATGTGCTGTTGTCTTCCTCTGTTTTCGTTTCACACGGCGCATCTGTGTGCGGAGGCCAGGTGCCACCGCGCTGAGCGATGGCGCTGGCATGAAAGCAGGTGAGACCAGGTAATGCGAAAAATCAGAATGATTAATCGCGTCACAGCTGTGGCTGACAGGAGCGCCCTACGCTGCGTATCTGCTCCCGTGGTACGGGCGGAGCATGATTTTCTCAGCTGGTTTTTCAGAAGTCATGGGAGGCTCGCTCGGGTCACTGGCTCTGGTTTGGCCCAGAGGCTCACACGGATGAGAGCTATCAGCAGCACGGGGGGACACTCTTTCCCACATTCTGCCATTATTTAAAAAGATCATCGTGTATAGTACAGTTAATTAAAAACCACATCCTTTTTCAACATGCAGTAGATTTTCCACCATGTAATCCAAGTTAATCCTGTGATCCTGTTTTGCTAGTGCAAAGTTGGGAGAAAGACAAACAGAATGTAAAACATTACAAACACAGCTAATACTATTTCTGAGCAGGGTATTTATTTTTTGCGGTACAGTAGCTGAGATTCCCAAGGGAACCTCATATGGTACGGTTTTTTTTCTCAGCAGCAAAATTAAACGACATTATGTCTGAGCTGAGTTTTCTCTGCATTAGTCTTGATCAATAACACTGACAGCGCAATGTAATCTTAGAAGAAAATCTGACACACGCTGAGTTTAACAAACACACTCGTCTGTCTTCACAGCCCTCCGGCTCCCTGGATTTTAACAGCTTATTTTAAAATATTCACCCGCCTTTTTTGCCCACTGATGAGTATATTATGGCAAGACAGTCGTAATGATGCGGCCCGGCATCCACTCTGTCTATATCCTGTTTTTTAAAACAAAAACACATCTCCTCTGCATAGGGTCTTTAACCCCCTGCAAAAAGAATATAACTAGGACTCAGTCAAACAAAAGTTTTTCAAGGGTATACACTATTCAATCAACACAAACCTTTGTCGTTTTAAAGGTATACAGTATTCTATTTTACAATGAAAGAAATACATTTAAAGAGAAATGTTTGCCTGTCTCCAATAAAATTGAAAATACTCAAAGACACATGCTAGTGCTCTTTTTTGATTGGATTGCATGTTGCCTCAAAGAGAATAAGTTCATTTGATTGAATCCCAGCCAATGAGAGCCTCCTTCAGTGCCACACTCCACATCGCCACACCCCCACATCCCAGCCGGGGTGCGTTCCTATAATCAATTTTGTCTCCTCCTTTCCTCCAATCCTTTCCTCCTTTCCTCCGTGCCCCAGAAATGTATCTATGTGTCCTCCCTCCCTCCACTGTTCCAAAATGATAGGAAATGAAATTTTGCCTCCTCCACTCGCTTCCTCCTTTCCTCCAAACGAAGGAAATATCGATGTATCATACCGCAGAAGTCTTTTCACATTTCCGGGTGACATCATTGTGCTTACAATCAGTCAGATTAAAAGACCATCCCACAGACAAATTTTGATTGGCTTAGGTATCCTCGGAATCAGTTGAAGTTACACGACTTTTCATCTCCTCGTTTCTTCCTCTCCTTCACTCCTTTCCTCCCCTGCTTTCCTCCACATATTTCCAGGGTATGAGAGGAGGGGAGGAAACGAGTGGAGGAACAGAGGAGACGAGAGAAAGTATTGGAAAGCACCCCTGGAGACACTTGAGGGCGTTCTGCTATCGGCACAGTAAGTGAGGGAGCGCGCTATTTCATTACAGCGCACATTATTCAGATTACACAGGCCTCTTAACATAGGGGCTGATGAACAGCTCTAGGCTCCTTCCACTGACAGATTCATGAGTGGGGAGGAGACAGCCAGGGGCGTAGCTACAAATTCTGGGCCCTGTACACAGGCAGGCTCTGAGGGCCCCTCCACTCTTCATAAAAAAAAAAAAAATTCCCAGATTTTAATGGCCCCTAAAAATCCTTGGACCCTGTACTCTTTTTCCCCCTGGTGCTACACCGCTGGAGACAGTGCGGCAGAGCAAGTGAAGGAGCAGCATGGAAGGACAGCAGGGTACGAAGAACTTCTGCTGACCCCTCTCTCTCTGCACCAGGGGTGTGTTCACCAGGGGTGACCAGAACCGGAGAAACCGGAACTTACAGACCCCTGAAGTTTTGACTGAAGAGAAGAAGCAGACCTGCACCTGTAGATTGAGTCAAATGGACCTAATCTCTTGCCTTTCAGCAGCACTACAAAATAAGATCATTTTAAGTCTTACATGAAGATGCGTTGGCCGTTTATTTTCTTTTTTCTTTCCACGTGCGTGAGCATGACCTGTGGTAACCCATAAGCGGCTGCTTCGTGCTTTCATGAACTTACAGCACAACTGTAACTCAACCCTCCTTTCATTAGGTTAATGTGATCATGTATATTCATTGCCCTCCCCCCTCCACACACACACACACACACACACATACACACACACACAGGATATGGATGAACAGGCATTGTGTGGTAATTTTCAATATGAGAACAAACAGCGTGTCTGTTCTCTGTGAGTCACAACCTGTCATGCCCGCGCCCTCCCAAGCGCAATTCTTTACGAGAACACAGCCCAGCATGTAGTAACACTAAATCTTCGGTTGGGGCAATTAGTCTGATTGGTTCATATTTGCATATGCAGATGGCATCTGCCATGCCGGCACATGTTTAATGTCTCTGATTGGCCGTGCGTGACCCCGGCAGCGAATGGAGGCAGGCCTTAAACACAGGGTCCTTAAGCACAGGCCAGACAAGGCCCACCCGGAGGATGAGACTCCATTTATCACCATAATTACGCAGCTTCCCTGCACCTGAACTGAAAGCCTTGGCATTTTGCTGTGGTGTGACCTCTTTCTAAGTGGGCCAGACACACACACACACAGGGAGAGAGAGAGATAGATAGAGAGAGAGAGAGAGAGAGAGAGAGAGAGAGAGAGAGAGAGAGAGAGAGAGAGAGAGAGAGAGAGAGAGAGAGAGAGAGAGAGGGAGAGAGAGAGCAATCTGAATGCCACTTGGTACCTCCACGGCAGAGACATAATAAGGCAATGAATGTTAAAATGGGAGAGGAATGAGTTTGCCTCGCCTCTCCCCTCTCCTCATTGTTTTGAGTGGACTCATTTCCCAGAATTCCTTCCCAGAAGAGCTTTCTGCCTGGCATGAATTTAGAAGTGGGGAGGGAGGGGTGGGGGAGTGGGCCGCAGGACTGGGTAGAAACAGGCACACATTTGGCAGTGCTTTTTCAGACCTCTGCTTTCATTTTAATTTGATTTTTCTCTGTGGGGGAAAAGCAGCTTGAGGGGGGTATTGGGGGCAGAGTAATCTGATGGCATGCGGTGTTTTACCGGTGCACAGCTGTGACAGACAGCGCTCGGCTCCGCTCTGACATCTCCTCTCAGAAAAGCCCAAAACAAAGCCGAGCATGGGGGGAAAAAAAGAGAACCGACAGCTAATGAGTGGGAAAATCAATCGATTCAG
>JAFBMS010000387.1:0-25000 GCA_019788955.1 Albula glossodonta | reverse complement strand
CCCACGCAGAAAGCCGCTAAATCTGCGATTGAGGACAGATATGAGATCGCTGTGCAGCTACCCTGAAAGCAACCAGAGAGTCTGACAGAAGCACAGACATAGCCAAATGACGTGCATGACCCTCACTGCCGTTAACGCATAACAAGCAGCATGAGTTCAACAGGGAGCAACAGAATGTCGCATTTTTGCACTGAACTCAATGAAAACTGCCAGGTCACGTCACAGGGAACCGCTATTCAATTTTCTTTCTAAACTCCAAATTTATACAGCATGGCCATACAAAATGTAACCATCCCCCCCCCTCCCTTTGAGATGGATTGCCAGTTCTCAGAAGTCGCTTTATTGTTTATTGATTTATTCATGATTTTTGTTCTTCTTTCTGTTAAGATGACTTGGTCGTTTTGACTGAAGCTGTGGTTCACGCCCAGATTACATCTATTTGCACCTTGCTTTGCCCTTGGAAACATATTTTTAAAGGTGTTTATTCATCTATTGTTTATTTCTATTCATTTTTTATCGTCATTACAGTCAGCACCACCTGATTATGTTGTGCATCAGCAACAACAAAATAATAATGCAATGTTACCATTGATTTAAACTTAGAGCTTATACTTAAATCAATATCTTTGATTGAGTCTGGGCTTTAATCCATTAAGATGAAACCTTGCAAACATGCAGCATAATTAAAATGATGGCTTTATTTCTCCACAGTTCCTCCACAGCCACAATGGGCTGAACCAAACGGCTGAGCACCGGTAGTGAACAGGTAGCGAACCACAAAAACCAGTGTTCAGAACAATGAAGGGGTTCTGGTTGATCTCTGGTGCCTTCCAGGACTATAATGCCTGTTCACGACAGCGCAAGTGTCCACAAAGTGGTTTGAGAAGTGTAAACATCCGTTTATCATGGCCATCTCTGGCACCAGATTTCAATCCAATTAATCACATAAGGGATGGTCTGGAGGAACTGCTTAGACAGTATTTTACACTTACATACCAAAGTTTGAATTTTAATTTCCTGTCAGAGAAGTGATCCTCTTCTAGAGAAGTAACACTGCATAACTGAATGTACATGTAGTTCCACATGTCACATATAAACCTTACTGGACTCGTTCGTGTTACCTCTGTTTAGGAAAGACACTGAGCAGTGTTACTGTCACTTCTCAGTGATGCGTAGAGATGCATTAGCTTATGACTAAAAAAAAAAATTATACAGAAAACGGAAGGTGTACAACATAAACATTTTTTGTTCACTACCTGTATTAGCACATAGTATGCAGCTAGTACCTACCCGTTGCTAAGAGCAACCCCTTTCCTTTATCTGTTAAGTTGCAAGCTGTGGGTATTACAAGGCCATATTACCAACCCCCCCCTCACCCCCCCACCACCCCCCGCCTCTCCAAGGGTCTGCCCCCACATACACACACACATTCATATTATTTCCCCATCTATAGCCCGGAAATAGGATCAAATGAAAATAGGTACAGGCGGGTATGGTCTTTTCTTTGCCTACTCAATGCACTGCTTATTGCTTAAAACTGCAGATGGTGTAGAAACGGAATCCTGTACAATATTATTTTACAGTGTCTCTCTGACAGAGGGGATCAGATATACACTGCAGTAAGAGCCTCTCCATATTGCTGCCATCATTATGACATCATTATTTAGATCCATGATGAATATGTAAAGTGATATGCATGGAATGGAAGTTAATCAGAACTCTGAAGCCAAAAGTGATTCAATATTCTGTCTTCGCGCCGTGCAACACAGTGATGCACTGAGAGAGCCTCAAACATCAGGAGTATCTTTGCCTTCTGCAACATTTCTATCGGATTTTGTTGTTATTGTTGGTTTATTCTCCAAACAGAAAACAATAGTGTGATGGCTGACCATAACTGCCCCTTTGTTCCCTATAAAGGAGACAATCGGAGTACATTGTTAGTGACATGGGTTCAGCCAGTGGACCAAGGGCTTGCTTTAATTCAGCTAAAGGGAGGTTTTTAATGGCTCTTAATGCAGCTTTTCACTCTGTTCTTTTTATTCCTCATTAACAGGCCTAGATTTAACTGCCTTTTAAATGCATATGTTACAAATCAAGGAAGAGATTTTAAAAAGTATAACTCTATTTCTTGTCTAAAGACTGGCATTCAGTACTTTCTCCACATACCGCTAAAACCAGTTACTTTTTTTTCGACTGCGCCTCTTCTGTCATTGTGGAAAAGCATGCAGTATTAACATGGTTCCCCTGGCCTTTCCTGGAAAAGAGGAAGATTATTGAAAAATATAGATTTTTATATGCTATGTTTTTAATGACTCCAAATAGATGTTCTGTCAGTACATTAGCTGCAAGGGCCATAAAGCTAATGAGCTCTAATCTCCTCCATTTCTGAATGCCTCTTGCTGGAGAGATAGTCCATTTCATTACGAGTAATAAAAATGTATTCACTTGTTCATTTATGTGTATCTGCATATATATATATATATCTGAGAAGAGAGGTCTAGATTAGAAAAATAAAATGCATTCATTCTTAAGATGCATAACATAATGGAGACAGAAATGGCATAGCTGTGCAATCTAGCTCAAAGTATAGCTTATTCAGTTGAATATATGTGATATCTATGAGGTGGGGTTTTGGAGGAGATTGACCAGGATGACACAAGGCATTCTGGGAGAATGTGAAATTTCTTGGCAACCCACTGGATCAGACCATACCACCACTGCCATTTCACAGAAATACGATCCTGAAAAAAATAACACACAAGTCCCAGGTAAAGAGGCGTGATAGAATCAGCATCCAATTAAAAACCAGTAATAAGGATTAAAATAATAATCATAAAGTAGGAACACATTACCAGTATAACATAATGAATACATATGAAAAAGGATTACTTGAACTATAGGGTTGTGTTTCTTGAATCTCATGACACCATGATAGATTGGTTGGGGGAAAAAACGGTACCAACAATTTTGTTTTTCAGTATCAGTATGAATATAAGAGATATTGATACTTCAGGAACAGAAAGGGTATCACTGATCAAACATACAGCACCACTATGCTGATACAGTCCCATTCATTACGCCCCAAAATGGATCGCTATTTAGGGGACCTGGTTTCACTCTCCATACAGGCTTCCCAGCAATTCAGCCGAGCAAACACACACACACTCGCACACACATGCACTCGCACACACACACGCACACACATTCGCACACACACACACACACACACACACACACACACACACACACACACACACAAACACACACGCACACACACACACACACACACACACACACACACACACACACACACACACACACACACACACGCACTCACACACACACACACACACTCGCACACACACATGCACTCGCACATACACACACAAACACACACAATCTCTCACACACACAGGCACTGGCACACGCTCATATACACACACACTCTCACACACGCACACAGGCGCTTGCACATTCACACACACATGCACTCACACATACACACACACACACACACACACACTGCATACTGCAGCTAAAATAAAGGAGAAGTTAATTGGATCTCTGGGGTGAGCTCGTCCTGGAAACCAAGAGGGATTTCTCTGAGGACCAAACGGTAGTAGCCCTGGGAACTGTGGCCTGTGGTGAAACAGAGGAGACGCTAATATTGTTTAGACACAAACGGCACAGTTTTTTTTTTTTTGTATGCTGTAATATAATTTCACCAGGTCCAGTGGGGTTTATGCAATCTCACACACAGCAACAGGAATGGTACACACTGTTCTTATCCACAGGTTTACAATTCAGTCTCCCCTTAACCAAAAAAAAAAAAAAAAAATAACCCCCCCCCCCCCCAGGCCAATTTTCTATAAGTTGCAACCTATTTTTGACTGGGTGCTTCAAAAAACTCTGCTTTCTTGAGTTTCTATGGGTCGTTTCTATGTTGCCATCCAAAATAAAATCACACTTAAAAATAAAAACATGGAAAGAAAGTTATTCAAAGTTATGTGAGGTGAGCATGTGAGGCCTAATCCTGACTCCTTGGCATTCTATTTCCCCTTTGTAGCTCCATCCACCCCCAAACACAAAGGATGAGCGCGAGCCAATCAGGGATAAGCAATGAGCGGACAGACAGCTGGACAGAGAGGCAGGGTGACTGCATCTGGCAATCGCGGGACAGGAGGCCAAGGGGGTGTGCTTGAAGGATCCCCCTGCCCAAACCCGCCGTCCAGGGTTAGAAGGCACCGAATTATGCAAATAATATCTTACACCTGCGATGCTGAGAGAACTGAGTACTTAGATACAGTTTGCTATGTTGCAGGGCAGAAGGCTTCTATGTTATTGTTGTTATATTTTCTTCCCCCCCCCCCTCCCGGTAACTTCTAAATCTTCTCTCGGTCTCCCCCTTTCCCTCTGTTCACGTTACCTGCTGGCAGCCTCGCGCCTGCCAGTCGATGGCTCGTCGAGGGGGGGAGAGAGAGAGACTCGATAGCCAGTGCTACCGCTTTTAGCAACACTGCAAATGCTGTCTGTTACGCTGTCAGCGATGAGATCCTCTCTTAAGCTCGGGAGGCGGGCGTTGGGGGGGGGGTGTGGTTGGGGGAACCTCATAAGCTGGTCTCTCTCAGGAACATGGTGCCGATGCTGTAGGAGACCTTGCGGATCGGCGCGGATGAGCTGGATCGGGAGCTGGACAGGGAGGCATGGCTTTGAGACTTCCCGGCCTCCAGGAAATAACAAATTCCAGGGATCTCCTTCGGAAAGTTGTCCGGGAGCTCCTTGCGAGATCGGGGGATAAAAGTAAAGGCTCGATCATCCTGCAGTAGCCTGGAAGAAAGAAGAGAGAGAGAGAGAGAGAGAGAGAGAGAGAGGGGCGGGGAAGAGTTTAACATTACCCCTACAGTTAATGAATTATTTACATGCTAATGAAATCATTAGTACACTGGGAGGCACCTGGGACAGGTTGCTGTGGCCAGGGAACAGGGTGAGCCAATGAAGACCTGTAGGTTTCAAACCCCTGTACAGCTCTCCTCTTATAACCCTGTGCAAGGCACTTAACCAGAGGAGTTTCAGTAAATATACAACTGAACGGATATGTCAACTGTAATCTATATACGTAATTAAGTATAAGGGTAAGTAAATACTACTATTACTACTACTATGACCATAATATTACTAAAATATGGAAACAACAACAAAAAATAAACAAATAACATATAATAAAAATAACAACAATAGCAATAGCAATAACAATAATAATAATTATAATAAAATCTCAATTGCCTAAGTGGACGTCTTGAAATGTCTCCACCGGGATTCACTGACAGGGATCAAAGGGAAATTTCTGGACTACTCAGGTACACATTCAATGTAATGGTGGCCAATCAACCAATTTTTTTCATTAAAGCTGTTTTCTTCATTGAAATAAGTGTGGAACAAATTTTCCTGCGGATCCATTCACAGCTTCTGAGATGTCGACTTGAAGCTTAAGTAGAAAAGCTGGAGGGGAGCTGTTGGGAGTCATCCTGTTATCGAACGATGAAGATCCAGCAGAAGGAACATGTACGGTCCTGCCAGATATCTAACATATTGGTGTGAGACGCTGTCATCTGCAGTGATGGCAAAGAAGTCAATGTAAAGGGCAGTGGTTTTCAGTTCTGGACCAGGAAGACCGCAGATACTAATCAGTGCCTACTAAATCCAAACAAAAGTGTACTGCTCTTACGTCAATGAAGTGCCTACTACCCAGTGCAGCACACGAGTTTTCGGACATACTACGGTCGCTATTTTCTTCAGTCTGATAGCCGGAAGTTTACAACTGATGTACATCTGTCATCAAACTTCACAGAACTCTGCCGTCTCCTTCTTTGGTATCTATCCACCTAAAGGGCTTGTGGGATAGCGTAGTGTGCAGTCCTTGCACACTGCAGAATTTTGACGGAATCAGTAGGCCATCCGGGTAACACTTGCATACTGATTCAGCTGGTTTGAGATTTCAGACACAATACATAGTACGCATACTGATTTTTGCCTATGATACAGGGCGTAGTATGAGGTTATGGACGGGGTCTGAGTAAATGGTCAATTAAGCGCTGAATAACAACAAAAACCAGAGTGCCCTGTGGCAATCCAGGAGCTGAGAGAGACAGAGAGAGAGTAAAGTCCACTGATATAGGAGCTGCCTGAGAGAAGAGAATGAAAGGCAGAGTTTGCCTGTAAGCCATTTCCCCATTCATATATCCATTATCATAATGTGGCGATTGTTTGCTGGCTGATGAAATGCACAGCAGACCTGTGCTGTTGCTTAATTAGCACTCTTGATAGGGAAGGGACCTGAAATTACTCGCCATGCTCAAAAGACTGATAAGCCTCATTAATGCCTCCAACACACAGGAGTTTTTTTCCACACTCTGCAAAGAGGAACAGCCTGATTATAAGAGGGTCCGTTAGAAACCTGTGGCCTCCAAGGCCCACATTTTTGAGAGCCCATGCCATTGTGTATGTCATGCTTTGACATACAACTAATAAAAAATCTAACTGAAAAAAAAGAACCTGAATATATGTGTTTGCGTCCTTAAATAGGAGTAATTGTTTCTGCATGTTGTTCAGTTTTAACTCCAGACTGCAGGTTTTTTTTTTTTTATCAAAGCACTGGTTAGCAAAGTGACCCAAAATGATGCTGCACACAGACTCCATATGTTACATCAGCTCTTGCTGGGAAGATCTTTCAAAGCTCTACAGGAGCAGAAGATACAACCAGTGTGAACAAGAGGAAAACCTTTACACAAGCCAGGCTTTGTAGAGGAAAAAATAAAGATATTAATACAGATATTCAAGAACATTATTTTTCCCGTGTCAAAAACTGTGTGAATGGTGGAACTTCTTCAGGAGGTTTATTTACAAAAATCAAGATTGGAGAATATATTTTTTTTTGATACAGTGTGGATTTCCACATTACTGCTGTAAAGGTCTGATACATGTGTGTGAGTGTTTCTGAACTGAAGGCACATCCAAACCAATGATGGGAGAGTGGACGCACTGTTAACGTATGCAAAGGAGGCATACATTCATGACAGCTAAATGTAACACGAAGGCAACCAACATACCAAAATATCACGCCAACTAAAACAAATGACCGTAGACTCAAAATCCAATGGCAACATACATCATGTAAAATTCCATGGTCACCAAACACAGAGCAGAGGACCATACAAGCACAGAAACCAGCACAAAGCTGCAAGAATAAACAGCATGGAAACCATGATTACCACCGAGCCAAAATACCATGGCAACCAATACAGAGCAAAGAGCTAAAACACCTCAGAAACCAACACTGTTCAAAAGACCAAAACACCAAGGCAACCAAGACAATGCAAACAGCCAAGACACTGTTTGTAGCACTGAACACCTAGCCAAACCACGGCAATGAACTTGTACACAGCCAAAATACAACCAAAGTCAACACAGTCCATGGACCTAGAAACCATTGCCAGTATCAGGGTGTATCAAGCTAAAATACCACAATAATCAACACCAAAACATCATGGGAACCAAACACCATGGCAACAAGGACAAGCAAAAATTCCATGGCAACCAATACAGAACAGAGAGCCAAAAGACTGCAGCCACCAAAACAGCGCAGAGAGTCAAAATACCATGGCAACTAAAGCTGAGCTCTGAGCCAAAACACCACGGCAATCATCACTGCACACAAAAGCCAAAACATAACAGCAATCAATAAGAAGCAGAGAGCCAGAACACCAGAATGTTCACCATGGAACAGTGAGTCTCTGAACACCATGGTAACCAACATAGCATGTGTTTCAAAAACACCAAGGCAATGAAGATATTGCCAAATACTACCAGGTTTCTCCTGTCCCTCCCTGCCCCCCCCCACCACTCCCCCCGCCCCCAACACACACACCCTTCCTGAATTAGAAGAAGATTATGTATAAATAAATAATTTCACAATAATTCACAATCCTTAGACTGCACTGAACCTGCACAATTATCGTTTATATTTTTTTACCACTATGGTAATGAATGCCATCAATGAAGAGGCTGTCCTTCAATAATACAAATAAGAGTGGTTACCACAGTAACGATTTTGACTTGCTCATCATTTCAGCATAGATATGGGTGCTATAAACATGTGTGGGGGGAAAGAAAAGAAACACTGAAAATTGGATTGGGCTCTTGTGATGTCTTTGTCATCCTCAGTGAAGAGTGGGCAGCTGAAAGCAGCTTACCATCACAGGGTTTTCAAAATGTGTCTACATGGATGGTTTTTCTGAGCACAGAACACCAGCGAAAGCACGGTGGGACACAGCAAAAATACATGGCAATGCATCTCCTGTAGGGGGTGCTGGAGCAGGTCGCAGGAAGTGTGAGAGCTGCGATGGTAGCACGCGGATACTCGTTTCAAAATGCCACCAAATTTCCGATCGCTGCCACAGGAGAGAGCAGCTGGTTTTTCGCCAAATTCACTTCGAGATCTAAGAGCTGAAAGGGAAAAAAAGTCACTGCTTCAAATGGTTTAAATAATTTAGTGACGGAAACAACATAAGTGCTTGGCTTTTCACTGGGGAAGGAGGCGTTGGGGTTTGAGGGGGGTCTCTCTGGTTTATGTGGAGGTGTGCCAGGTAAACACACAGCAGCTGACAGGAGGCAAGGGTCAGGAGTGGCACCTGTCCAGATTTCAGAGGCCAACCTGTGGAGTTTCCCCCGCTTCCTGTTTAGCAGCGGAATTCACCTCATTTTGAAATGCTCCTCCCCTCCCCCTGGTCGTTTTCGTCATGTCAACCTAGCCACAGCTAACACCCGTGCGATGTGCTTCCTGCCGGGCGGGACGAGGGCGCGGACGCGGGGCTCGGGGTGCAGGGTGCGGACGTCACCGGGAGGCGCCGGTGACGGGGGCTGAGCAGACCTGACACTTACTGCTCTGCCACAGCGGGGGAGATGTCACAGCAATTACAGGCGGATCTTGGATCTAATCCCCCCCCTCCACCCGAAGTGCCAATCCCTGTCCTCTGCAGCCGCACATCACTGAGGAAATCAATCAGTTTTTACACTCCACTTCCCCACACTGTGGCCACCCCACCTGGCCATTCTGAGGTGCAAAGTGATTTCACTTCAGCCCAGCAGACATATCCCAGCTCCCTCACCCCCACCCCCCTCTTCTCCACCCTCACTCTCCTCAAGCTTTGTTTTCATGCTCGCTCTCTCTCTCTCTCTCTGTCTCTCTCCTCATCCCCTTCTCTCCTTTTTTCTGTCCTCAAAAGCTTCACATTTTACCCTCTCTCCAGTGGAATTGATGACATGATATTCAATGAAACAGGATATGTCTAATAAAACTATGACACAACGGGATATAAAAGGTCATTTCAAGAGTTATTATGCACATAGGTGCGCACACACACACACGCGCGTGCACGCACACACATGCGCATGCACACACATCATAGTCAAACACTCAAACACAGTCTCTCACACAGTGTCTCTCTCACACACAGTCTCTTTCTGTTTCTCACTTGCTGTAACTCAAACACAGTCTCACACACGCTTGCTCTTACACACATGCACATGCGTGCTCAGACACACAAACACATTAAAATACACTGTCTCACACACTCTCTCTCTCGCCCGCACACACACACACTTAAACTCACACACACTTAAACACATTGTCTCACACACTCTCTCTCTTGCCCACACACACACACACACACACACTTAAACTCACACACACTTAAACACATTGTATCACACACTCTCTCTCTCTCACATGCACACACACGCACACACTCATTCACACATGAGAGCGGGCGCTGTTTTGGGGTCACCCCCGTAGCGCTCGAGTGGTGGAGGTGTGAGCGTGGGGGTCTAGGGCTGTCTGCATCATGCACTCACTCTGACCCCAGCAGCTCAGCGAGCCACATTGATCCGTGGAAAAACACTGAGGATCTGAGCGTGCTCAGAATCATGACCCCAAAGGGCCTCCCACTCCCCCTCACAGCTCCAAAACAACACCTGCCCTCTGGACATCAAAAACCGACCCGGCTTCGTTTAAAGCGATGAGGCATATGGATACTCCATCGCATCCCTGCTACGGCCTCCCCGTAATCCCGCATTTCAGCTTTACAGCTTCACTGTATGTCCCATAGTAAGCTTTATGGTTACATTAAGCTTTACGGCATATCCTGGCTTACAGAATAATGCATGTGCAGTATGTAGATTATCGCACTGCATATTTGCAGGTCAATCCCACTCTGAGTAAATGGAAAACGCTGGAGCATCATTAGCAGATCAGGAGTCAACGGATAATGTGGCAGTACACTGGCTGCCTTTAACTACACACACATACATTTACACTATCGACTGCTTACCAACTGAGCAGAGTGTCCCTTTGTTATGGAGAGGAGAGACAGAAAGAGAGAGAGAGAGAGACAGACAGAGAGAGAGAGACAGAGAGACAGAGAGAGAGTTTTACATGTTTCTTGCCATGCTTTGTCACACCAATGCAGCACTTTAAATTTTGGATTTTAATTGGAGTATGAAAGAGAGGGAGAGAGAGAGAGAGACGGACAGACAGACAGAGAGAAAGACGCAGCTGAAGACCAGTGACGCAGCTTTGCCAGGGAGGAGGGGACCATCCTAAATTGGTTTACCCAGTTTCCAAACCACTATGGTGACTGAAGAAACACCATGCTGACACAGAAATCCTTGGGCCATTAACCCGAACATTTCCTGCCTCTGCAATCCAGGGTGTAAAAAGGGCTTTCAAAAGCCTCTGCAATAAATAAAACACAACCGGAAACATCCAATCAGGTACCCAAGAAAGGGGAAAGATAAAGGGTTGGGTTCACACTTACTGGTGTGTGGTGGGGCTGACGTTGATGCAGCGGGGATGGCTTCCAGATTCAAACTTGCTGGCCAGGGTCACGTTGTTCCCAAACAGGCAGTACCGCGGCATCTTCACGCCCACGACTCCAGCCAGGACCGAGCCAGAGTGGATTCCGATCCGCAGCTGGGGGGGGGGGGGGGGGAGACAGATGAGTGAGGGTGTCAAAGGGTGCGAGTGTCAAAGTCTGGACATAAGACATAATGACATGATGACAAGAATAGGCCATTCTTCAAAGTGTCCAGAGCTGCATCGAGCCTGGACTTGAACACTTGAGCAAGGGGCCTTAAAGAGGGGCTACAATGTGCGTTCACAAGTGACGGCAGTGATATGGAGCACAAGCTTGCTCAGAACGTCACCATTTTCTACAACCAACATTACAAACAATGGTAAATTACACCTACTACCCTTCTTGGTGAAAACCCAACTTTGAAAACGCGGTGTTAGGGAGTGAACTAATGGCTGCGTGTTAACAACTGAGAGATAATGAAATAATGCCACACCAGTGCACACATTTACAGCTCAACTGTGGATACCAGTCCTTCTGCGAGGCTGGAGAGAGAACAGAAAGACACCTCTGCGAGAGGTTGGGGTGGGGCAGAGATGATTTGCGCAGTGAGAGCGTGCTGAATCGCTTGTCCCGGTGGTTCTTTGTAGCAGTTAGACTCATAAGCGGCCCATCGAACTGGCCATATGAATTTCTACGCAGCGTGTGATTGGTGCATCATGTCCACAGTCTGCTGGGGGGGGGGGGGGGGGGGGGGTGAGGGGGGTGGGGGAGCTCCACTGAGATGCCTAATGGTCCACTTTAGAAACACTTTGCTGTGGAAAAAGGAGCACATGAGTGGATGCCAACAGCACATGGTGCATCGGGCGTAACCATGGTAACTGCAGCGCGGAGGGTTCCAGAACCAGGAGTGAGAATCAGGGCCAGCATCGCTGTCAGAATTATCGCGGCGTGTTGACTGTTCTAATCACATCATAGCGCTGCGTCGCCAAGCAGCAGGGGTACGGCGCAATAACAACGCCACAATGCAAAGCACCCGAACACAATGAAGCAGCGCTTGTACACAACATTAATGACACGGCAGCTCGATACCACTGATCAGCAATGAGCCAGTAACATTACCAGGTTACAGGACACTAAACCTTACTTACCCTACAACCTATATTGCACACCATTTCAATGGACATTAATGCAAACATGAAAAAATACATAAATAATCTTTCCAGCGGTAAACGACTGTAATTGTTTTGGCTTAGTATTCTACTTCCTTCTTTTGTGTATGAATACTTTATTGAATCTCCTTACGATTTCATTTGGGTGAAGGAGATCCGAGCCAACATGGTCCTACCATAAAAACATAATAGAAACACTAAAAGTTATTCTCAGGGCTGAAATTAATCAAAGAAAAAAGAAATGGTTCCAAAGAAATTGTTCTCACAAGTCTGTTTTTAGAGGTCTCAACACATTTTCAGCAAAACTGGACAAGCATATTTTAAATATCATTCAGTTAGAAATGAAGAACTTAGTGGAAATTACTGTGCTGTACCTTACTATAATTGTAACAACACATCTGTGTTCAAACTGGCATGTTATTTATTTATTTTTAATTGAATCTTTTTCCCCAATTACTGTCATTACTCTTCTCATGCTTTTAACTGAACTTTTATTTTGAAATAACTCTACTGTTCCATGTCATCGATGTCTGTGGAACACTCTCTATGACGACACTTTTCTGAATAACCTGGAGTTGATGCCTTCCTATGAACATTCCATGTAACCGGAACGCAGCAAGCTAGAGTCACCATTCAAAGACAGTGACACTCAAAAAGGAGTCAAGCACACTCTTCTGGAAACAACAGCACACGGGAGACTGGCACTAAGGTCAGACAGAGACTGAGTACATACTGTAAACTTGTGCTGTGAAGTTCAGCTAAGGTGCCGCAGACTTGCACTGAAGCCAGAGAGGGAAACAGGCCAGTCCCATTTGAGTGGGTCATAACAGCTTTTCCACTCGTCTGTGAGTGCTTTTATTCCCTACAAAGGGGTGTTTATCCACTGGTGCTGGCTATTTTGTGCTGAAACCCAGGCAGACAGCTGTGAGAGGTTGTGCTAATGAGTGACGGACAGCGCGGGCCTCAGCTATCATGGCGGAGTTGATTAAACAGCCAGCGCTCCCGGTACAATGCGCCGTCCGTGAACACAATAAACCCTCGGCGCATAAATTCCGCTCTAAAGCGGTAATCCATCGGACGGCTGTGGAGGAAAAAGGTCCATTAGCGATTTGCCTCGGTCTCATTACAATGGCGGCTTATCCGGGCCTTGGCATCGGTTCAAAGCAGCTCAGTCCACTCAGCAGCCACAGCCGCCTGATTCCCGCGGGCTCTCTGCGCGCAACACGGCAGTGGGGAGAGGGGTTTAGGAGAGGGGTCACAGGGGTTCACCGCCACTGAGAGGTAGGGTCTATAACGGTCCTAACAGCAGCGCTGAATATGCCGCGCCACACCTGCACCTGCACGCCGAAGCTAGGTGCATTAGCACGCGAGAGCATCGATAGCGCAGCTGACTGAAGCAGTCAGTGCTCTGGGCTGGGATGGGCTGGGCGATAGCCCTCACCTGCTGCTCTCAGTGCAATGCATCCTTGGTAAGAGTGAGGCGGGAGAGTACTGAGCTCACCTTGCAGGACCTGGATCTGAGAGAGCAGGTGGAATGGAAGAGAGACCAGAAATGGCACACCTCATTAAATGGGCTGGTTACTGTACATGACTCTTCCTCACACAGAGGAACCCACAGATGGGTAGGTACAATAAAAACACCACATCCCACACTGGACAGCAGGGATGAAGAGCACTGGGTTCACAATGCAAGACCCGGATCAGAAGAATCAGAAGACAGACCAGGAAAAAGCACATCTCATCCCATGGGCTTGTCACTCTTCATGACTCTTCCTGACAAAGAGGAGCTTAAAGATGGGTGGGATGAGGGTGACACCCCAAAATCGGTGTTCCCCTATTCCTACATATCATCCAATCATAACTCCACATTTCAAATTGGAAAGAAGGCATGAAGAGAATCAATCATTGGAGAAGCTGGTGGAGTGTGGGGGAGGGGCATGTAGGATCATGTCCCCAGAAAGAATTAAAGAATTAACATGTTAACCTTCCCATAATCCTCAGGTGAACGGTTTAATTACTGACAACAGGAGGTGCCCCGTCAGTAACCCGTGACGACGAGGGATATCAGTATGCGTGCATAACGCATCATCCCCTCTGTGCCTGAACACAAGAGACAGGAGCAGGATCTCAGAGCTGCCCTCTCACACAGTACCGCACCGTCAGCGCCTGAACTCAAAGCTACATTTTATCAGTGCCTCAACACGTAGGAGCACGCTGTCACTGGGAAGGAAACAGAATGTCCCCACACTGTCATACTCCTGAAAAAGTGTTGCAAAGATGTACAAACAAAAATATATGACCTGACGGAGCCCCATCAGGAGTTAAAAACACTGTATTCATTCTTTGTAATACATTTTCTCGAGGGCATAACATAACAATGTTGGGACACTGTGTTCCTTTCTTATGATACAAATCTGTCTGGCACCTGACTAAGCGCAATGTGTGAACGCGATTGCACTCACTGACAATACTGCACCTGCATTCGAAGGAATCTTCAACCCATGCCTTAACACAAGGGCAAAAGCTGAGTGGGGAGCTCCAGGGAGACCATCCGTCTGCACCGATACACAGAAAAAAAGGATTTCTGGATGGT
This sequence comes from Albula glossodonta, assembly GCA_019788955.1. NCBI lineage: Eukaryota > Metazoa > Chordata > Actinopteri > Albuliformes > Albulidae > Albula > Albula glossodonta. The sequence continues at coordinate 10,328 of JAFBMS010000387.1, read as the reverse complement.
ACTAATCTGTGAGCCTCCCTAAAACAGCAACACTTAAACAAGCAGACCCCATTAAATATCAGTAAACCCGCTTGGAACTGCCCACTTTATCTACAGACCCTCGGAATTAAAAGGTGCCCGAGAGACCTTGAGGGGAGAGGGTGTACAGAACATTTCTCATATTCTAGAACTTTCTGCAGTCATTAACAGTTGCTGACAGCACACTGTACTCCTGTGGTCTTTGGCCTGTGTGGGCTCACTGTATGCAATTCTCTGAGCTTTTCTGAGATCTGTGGGTAGGCTTTGAGAGAGCAGGTACCATCACAGGAGAAAGTGGTTCAAAGCCCTCCCTCCTCTCGTCTGTATTTTGAGTCCGTCTCTCACACACGTACACACCACCCCATCCCTCACCTCTCTCACACTGACTCTTGGACCGTTTCCCGGTTCGGTCAGATCAGGTGAGAGCAGCGTTTGGTGCAGTGCCTCTTTTCCCCTAATATTAACCCTTACATCACTAACACCTCCTCCATCTTCTTCCCTAAACATACAGTCAAGTTCACCTGCACCCAGCCAACTCTAACTAATTCTTTCAGAGAGCCTCACTAACCCAGCAACTGAGCATTAGTAACCCAACAACCCAGCATCACTTACCCTACAGTAGAGTATTGCTAACCCAACAGCAGACCCTTACTAACCTAACACCACAGTCTCACTAACTCAGCAGCAGAGCCTTACTAATCCAAAAAAAACAGTATCGCTTGCCTTACAGTAGTATTTTGCAAGCACAACAGTAGAGCCTAAATAACCCAACAGCAGAGAGACACTGACCCAACAGCAGAGCCTCAATAACCCAACAGCAGAGCATTATTAGCCTGGTCTTGCTGTGGAGAACCCAAAGCTCTACTGCAATGTTAGAGTCAAATTTCTGAAAATGAATAAAATGACATAACCAAATAGTGTTAATCATTTGGTATGTTTGTGATCCATGAGAAATTCAAAGTTGCTAGACTAGTCGTTTAAAAAACTGGTCTCTACTCCTTGCAACTAGTTTTAATAACTGCTAGTATCTTGTTTTAAGGACAGGCAGCTGAAGTTGCAGAATAAGATGTTTCAGTGCTGGGACAATTTACCTAAACAGCACCGTATCATGCTTCCCAACAGCTAAAAACAAAAAAAAGTGTAATTTATCCAAAAGCAGAACTGCCTAGGCCTCACAAACCCAGCAGACATCAGAGAGTGCTGCTGCCCGATGTCATATCCACTCCTATCGGACATCAAAAAAAAGCTGGAAAAACCCCACAATAAAACCACAGCCCTGTATGTATAAATACTAGTATCAGTCTTTAGCAGTGGCCTTCCAAGCTAAACTAGTCCCCTGTGTGTGTGTATTATGCTGTTTTATCCGCCTTGTAGTGGATAAAACTTCTCATCTCATGCATGACCTTTGACCCCAACCTAAAGCTGGCCAGCTGTTATTTCGACCATTCTCAGTCCTTTGAAACTCAACCCTGTGGTCACATGCGATCAAAGGTAACCCTGCTGAGCCCGGGGTCGTCACGATGAGTCAAGACCAGATGCCAGCATAATAAATTACAGGCTGAGAGGGTCATGACACCGAAAGAGAGTTTCTCCTGGATGTGTGAAATATTAAACAACTGGAATGATATCTGCCAGATAGATAATGGTAAAGAAAGCACAGGACACATTAATATTTACTATACAGGATATTCCTGTAGGATGATTTTTTTAAAAGCTCTGTTTCCATAGTGGGTCCTTGCGGATGGACACTCAGGAAAGATTGTGTCTCTCAGTGTTGCGTTTAAATGGGAAAAGTGTTTTTAGCCCTCCATCCATGTGATCAACAAAAGCAAGAGAACAGGGCTGGAGGCCAGACACGCTGCCACATTCTATTTCTGGAGAATCAGCCATTGAATAAATCATAACTCCAGGCAATTAATCAAAATATAAATCATAACACAGAGGCTTGGTTAATTTTCACTCTGAGCAACAAAAGTGCTAAACGCCTGTTTGGACCATTTAGAGAGAGACAGGGAGAGTTTGGCTGTCATGATGGATATCTTTCTGTTTGCCATGTCACAGAAAAATGGTTTGTGGTCACCTGCAGCTGCAGGATGAGGCGGTCCTGCCGGACCCACATTCAGTTCACACAGGTAAGATGACATCGTAGATGGCGTCACCATGAGGACACAGTCGACTCATAATTGCTAGTGCTTCATGATGCTCTTACCCAGATAGCCACTGATGCTATCCTCAGAATGAAAGGACAGAAAGAATTTCTCCATTCCGTCTCTCTCCTCCATCCTTCTGTCTCCTGTATTGTCTCCCTTCATTTCATTCTCTCCCTCAAATTCACTCAAATCATCTCCTCCCTAATTTTTTCTATCCCTCCCCAATTTCACTGAACAGAATCTCCACCTCCCTCACTCCATCCCTCTTTCTCTGTTCATGACTCATCCCTCTTTCTTCAAAGCTCCCTCACTCCCACTCTCCGTTTCCCCAAACCATTTCCTTTCATTCATTCCACATCCCCAGATCTCCAAGGCTACTCTTTTTCTCCCAATCTCCCTTCTTCCAATTTACTCTCCTACTTTACTCTCTACTTTCTTTGTGTATCCCTGCAATAACTACAGCAATAACATCAACAACAACAATAACAATAATAATTATAATAATAATATCATCACCACCACAATAGTAATACAGTTCAAAGGGCTGCACAGTAACATATATGTAATTTAAAAATAAACACGGACATAGGTCTGGTCCCCAGTCCTTTATTGACCCATTACATGTCTATGTCAGAGCATAGAGCTGGCCTCAGGTGTGACTGCAGGGAGTGTCAGCTTTACAGGGTGACAGAGGGGGGGCTAAACAGGTAAACAGATGAATGCAGTCACCGTACACGCTTCCTGTACTGCAAAAACAGTACCGCTGCTTACAGTATGATGCTCTGTCAGAGCTCGGTGTGATATGATTGGTGGTTATCCACCCTGTCAGAGCTTGGTGTGATATGATTGGTGGTTATCCACCCTGTCAGAGCTTGGTGTGATATGATTGGTGGTTATCCACTCTGTCAGAGTTTGGTGTGATATGATTGGTGGTTATCCACCCCTTCATTTCAGGCCTGTGTCTGCGGGTGGTGGGGGTGATCCATGGATCCTGCTTTGGAAAACACTCAGAAGGGAGGAGGGGGCAGCAAAGCAACCTCTTTAATGTATGGATGAGGTGTGTGTCTCTCTCTGGCCTCGCCGAAGAAAGCTCAGGTAAACTGCCATGTCAGTAAAAGGAAAGAAGGAAGAGAGAAGGTGCATGGCGAATTAATACCTGTGTAGAACAACCGGATTGGACAAATGGTGGTGTTTGAGTGAAGGGCTGTCTGAAGATCCTCAAATCCAGTCAATGCTGCTGACCTCATCATTTGCCATGACTCCTGCCATTTGCTCCCTGGGGTTGCTGAATGTATTTTTATCCCTGATCTTGGATCAGTACAACCATTTTACACTAAATGCTGGTGTTACGACCGAGAAGGGCTAAAGCTGACCTCGGATCTGTTGTTAGCAGCATGTGGGTCTGGTTTCGCTCTCAGGGGTACAGTCTCGGCAGTAATTAGTGCCAGGGCCTGCTGGCTTGAATACGAGGTGGTGATAATTCAGCGGTGGCAGAACAATGTCGCACACTAACGTTCGCACCCCATGGTTGTCATGCCGACAGCGCTGTCAATCACCGGTCCAAAGCCACAGGGGAGTGGAGGAACACACGCTCATAAATAATAATCACCAACACTCCTCTCTGCCTCGACGAATTTGCGTATGCAACGCACAGGTTCTGCAGCCCGAACATGAGCTACATCCCGAATGCTGCACAAAATTCACCTCTCAGAGCAACAAAAAAAAACATCCAGTTAATGAACAAACCATTTGCAGGTGTTTACACAAACATGCGCACCACCCCAGCCTGACTCCCTCTGTTAACACCCAGCTCTCTGCTCAACTAAAACATGACACTGCACTATAATCAGTCCAACTATAGCAATATTATCCTGTAACAGTTTTTATTAATATTAAAACATCTTTTTTATCTGAGGCTAACTGAACAATGGCCTATAAGGAGCAAGGAAGGGAGAGATATAAAGAGATAGGGAAAGCGAGGGAAAGAGAGAGAAAGATATGGGGGTGTTATCACATACGGTAAATGAAGATGGGTTGTTTTTATTGTTACGCCGCAGGGATCGAAAGGCGGAGGTGAGCATGCTCCCAGCGACCGTGAGGCTCCTGCTTAAGGAGGTCCCAGAGCCTACTGAACGATTACACAGGGCGGCAGTGCAGGGTTCGCCCAGGTCCAAACACACGGCCCAGAGGCAGGGAACATGACGACTACCACGTCTGCTTCTGAACTTGGGCAGCGTCCATCGCACGTGACTCCTGCTTCCCCAGGCTATTCATTAACTCTGTGCGAGATATCAGAGCCTGACCCTTAACACACCCTCACACATGTACATATAAAACCGCACACACACACACACACACACACGCACGGGCACGCATGCAAAAAAAAAAAAAGACATATATACATAGTTGAATGCACACCAAAAACAACATATGCACACACAAACACACATACACACACAATAAGTATCTGTATATGTTTTCCAGTTCCTTCAAATTAATTCTCATGTCCCTTTCAATTAACACTTTCTGATCTATAAACAGACAGTTAGCTGTAGTGAATACCTCACCCGGATGCAGGCAATGCAAATGGAAAACGCTTCTGTATTACCCTATGCTGATGCTTTATTTTGCCTTTTGAAAACCCTGGTAAAACTCCCTGATATAGAATGGTATGAATGGTACAGTATTTCAGCTTTGGACTCCTTAGGGCTTCCTGTTCTGTTTCTTATAACAATGACTTCAGAGCAGACGGGTGTGTGACACTGAAGTACACAGGACACAGTAGGCTGCCCCCCTTACCCATTCACCAGACGGACTCAATGTCACACCCAGTGATGTGAGCAGAAACAGCATTAAAGAAGCAGAAACAGAGGGAGGGGGAGAGAAGGGGGAACAGGGGGAATTAATTCAGGCTTGATTAATACCTTGAGCAGAAACGTTACCAGACCTCTCCATCTGGAGGTATGTGTTCGTCCAGACAACCTGCCCTCGTGCCCTTACCCTGTGCCCTCCCCCATCCCCATGAATCCCTCCCCCAGTGCCCTAACACCCCCCCCCCCCCCCCCCCCCCCCCCACACACACACACACACACACACACACACACACACACACAGACACACTTGTCTCCCCAGTGATGACTGGTAGGCTGGTGATGACAGAAATGAATGTCCAGTCACACCCCTTGAGAGAAACTTGCGGCTCTGCCTTCCTGAATTAAACAGCAGCACCAGAGAGAAGATCCAGCCACCCCCAACCCCACCCCCACCCTCACCCCCCCCGGGAGCCCCCAACCTCAACCCCTCCCTGAACAGCCTGCCGCATATTAACCTACTTTAAAAATGACATCTCTGGAAATATGTGACTCACATTGCAAAGCAAATAGCAGAAGTCTTTTTCTATTCTTTCTCCCGCCATCTGACCTTTCTCTCACTCTTTCACCCTTTTGACCAAAAGCATTCTTTACACAACTCATTCAGTCATTAGATACTGTCTATACTAGGCTTCTAGTGTCTACACAGAATAGACTCCATGTCCGATTAATTCAAGGATTAGAAAGTCAACCCTTCCGTGTTCTTCCTCCCATAAATCCTACACATTATCTCTCCCTATTCTCAGGTTCTCCTTCTAACTATTATGATTATATTGACCTTGAATGACCATGATTTCCATAACTTTTGAATGGGCAAGAGGAATCTGGTGGGTTGGTTAGTAATTCTCACATCCCCTCAGAGTTAAAACAATGGTCCTGAGGAGCTTGCAGGCCATAACGCTGTAATTATCTAGACCAGTCAAAACCAAACAACATGCAGCTCTGACGCTGAAATCGTTTATCAGCCGAGCATCTCAGAAATTATCCTGTTTGTTTTCAAATCCCATTCCAGCAATGACAAAATCAGGGAGATTTGCCTCCATCAAAGACTAAACCTTCACAAATATGCATAAATTGCTTTTTTAAAAATATATATCACTCATAATATTCAGCAGGCGGCAGTGGAACGGGTATGAGGATTGGTTTTAATCCCACGGCAACTGAATTCCAACATTAATCTTTCAATGCAAGACTTGTATTATTCTGATACGAACAGGCTCATTAATCTCTGAAAACATGCGCGAGGAAACAAGCATTTTATCGAGTGGAGGATTTTGTTGCATCACCTCTCAGTGGCGCATCTGACCTTAATCTGTGCTTGCCATTTTTTCCTCATGAATTAATTACACCTAATAATGATTCATCAGGACGAGGCAGGTAACTCTGAACAATAGCTTTATATTTACTTGTAGGGGCTTGTTACATTTTAATTGCGCATTGATTTAGGAGGAATGATTCCTTATGGATGCTTTATCATGAATTATTAATTAACCTTTGGATGGATCTTGACATATTCCATGACAGCTCATTACACAGCCTAAACAACCCACCAACCATATTTCAAATTCATACATCTGTGACAGATAACAAAACATACATCTACATGAAACTATCTCTGGATTGCCAACAAACTGGAGTACCTCCAAATTCGCAAAAGGACTGTGTGTTCTATCAAGTATAAAGCATGAGAGGGAATAGTAGGGTAAAATGAGGCGTAAGGGGGTACCATGGAGTATGGGTGACAAACTGCCCTCACCACCTTTTTGGGGTTGTTTTGTTATTCAAAACTTTCTCAGCGTGTGGTGGTATGACGTAAGCAGCTGAATTTTTAAATAAATTAAGTTAAATGATCCTGCGTGGCTACGGTACAACATGGTGTGGTAAACGTGGACTCATTTTACAATAAAATTAAATGTTCAGGCAGATTTCTGTGCAGTGGAATTGCCTTGTCTTTCCTTTTCTTTTGAGTGTTTCACAAAGAAAAACAATTTCATTCTTCAAGCGCATCTCACAAAGCATAAGCTGTCTGGCAATTCGTTACCATGCCACTGTCTCACTTCTCTCTCAAAGACAAAGAAAGGCTATGAACACAACACCCATGTGAGGAACAGTGGTTTGAAAGAAACCTGAAAAGTTTACAAATTTACTTTCTAATATCAAGTGACAAAATTTGCTCAATGAGTAATTTTCAATCTGATAGTGAAAATGGTCTCAAATCACTTTCTTGAAATCAAATACTTTTTTATTGCAAGAAACAATTACCAATTTAATTTATTTACCATTTAATTTTTCAATATTTTCAATAATTTTTCATTTGAATATTTTGTCTTAAAGGAGAGCTTTGCATACTGTCTAAAATTAAATTCTGAGCCCAAAGGAAATGTTTTTCAACTCATTTTCCTCTTTTAGACTTCCTCGCTCATCAATTGTATTTTTAAATATGATGGTTAATGGTTAAGGGTTGGACATTGATTCATCCATGTCTGCTGACACAGACACAATATGTTAAAGCTTGTTATGATGTGGAAAACAATGTTATACAACATTAAGAGAACCCTGCAGAAGTGGTTTAAATTGAGCACCTCGCAGATTAATTCCAAACATGAGCTGAGTTGGGCCCGTCTGCCTCTTTATCTGCGGTGTGTATTCCCAGACTCCCAGAGTCGATCCGCCTCTGTTCACATGGATCGATGCGCAAAGCTTTCCACCGACTTCAGTTCTCAACAAGCCAATTTGTAAAAGGCAAGTGCACAAACCTGCGAGCTGGCAAACATTGCTTGAAATTCAATATGGACACAAAGCGAAATTACTCGAATGGCTGAGAACTGTTCAAGGTCAAACGACATATATGAGAACGTTTATGGGTTTCTATAATCGCCCCGTACCATGCTACACCCACTCTTTGTGGGCCCAAATATATAGAAACAGACTGTAAATTCAAGACCTAATCATATGAAATCATATGAAATCTGATGGGAAAATGTGTAATTCCCAGCTACAATGCTGGAGTCTGACTAGAGCCCTCTCTTCAGAAGGAGTGGCTGTAACTCAGTGAAAAAGGTCCATGGACTTCCTCTGAATGACTGGAATACAATTACTGTATTCTGGACATTCTTATCCACTAGACTGCCCCATAGTCTAGTGGCTAAGAATGTCTAACGTACATAACTGGGTCCTCTGAGGTTGGTGGTTCAGACTCCAGTCCAGCCACCACAAGAACACCATTGCTGTTGGGCCCTTGAGCAAGGCCCTTAACCCCACGTTGCTCCCAGGGGGGATTAGCCCTTGGCTAGGATAATCAACTGTAAGTTGTCAATAAAATGTAAGTTGATAAAAATGTAAGTCGATAAAAGCGTCAGCTAAATGACTGTAATGTGTAATGTACTGAATTATATCCTGTCAGGCCACCCGTGAAGATGACCTCCCTCCCAATTGGATTTAACTGGGGGGCTTTCAAGCCTAGACCTGCTCCCTCCCTCCCACCATTGCAAACCACACACGCAGGAGGAGACCAGAGGCGCTGTCCGTAGAGTGGCTAATGCTCAGGATTTACCTATGAGGCTCCCGTGAGCGAATGGGGTTCAATGCCCGACTCCGCCATGTTTCTCCCCTATCAGCCCTTTTCATTATACACCTTTCAGCTATTCTACTTTCTATGAATAAATAAAAATACCAGAGAAATGTGCACTGCCTGTTCTCCTTTAAAAAATAACCAACACCCAAGCAAGTTCCAGGCTGTCTGGAAAACATTAGACAGCTGAAATGTGATCTCCACACGTTCCGTTCCTATTGACACACACACACACGTACACACACACACATACACGCACACACGCACACACACACACAACGCACACACACACAGTCACGGTGTATGGGAACATGTCTCTCTAACCTTTATTGGTTTCCCATCAGGTGTAAGCACCTCCTCTGAGAGCTGCATCATCTTCAGGGCCATGAGCGCGATTGGCTTAGCATGGCTGTCACTCTTCCTGTGTAGACCACCCGCCACACAGTAGGCGTCGCCTATCGTCTCAATCTGGTTTGGGGGTGGAGGGGAAGGAAAACACTTTTATATGTATATAAAGATGTAAAAACTCTATGTCTTCTCATTCATAGCAGAGCTTGAGCAAAGGTGAAAAGAGTCCCCAGACACTTCTGCAGTTTGAAGCCACCCCTATTGGGAGCTGTAGTGATGGGTTTCTACTCTCTGGACATTAGAAGGAAAGTGACGTCTCCATCTGGGGGCTAAGGCTCACCTCCTAGCTCTCTCTAGACTCTGTCTGTGAGCAGGAGGGGCAACGGATTGATCCTGTGAGCATCCACAGTTAAACATCACAGACTGTCAAATGCTGAGCCATACAGTTTCACAAGGCCAGGTTGGTAAACTAGCCCACTGTAAGGTAATTTAGAAAATACAGAAAGGTAAGCAAACAGAAATATACTTGAATTGTGATCATTTCTGTTTAGTCACTCCAGTTTTTTGGCCTTGGATGAACCTTGTTTTGTCCATTAGAGACACTTCAATAAACAAGGCAGAGGAATCCCAGTGATTTTTCCCTACATAGTTGGTTTTGGAAAGCAGGGGAACGTTTCCGGCGCTTAATGGACCTGAGCAGTTAGTGATGCATTCATCTGTTCAGGATGGATCGCCATTGAATGCGAGACTGCAGCTTGCACTGACACATTTTACAAAACAACACTATCTACACAGCACTCCAATGAACAATACAATATCATTGCACATTTTTTGCCATTCAGAGCAGCAACTGAAAAAATTATCATGCAAAACTTTTTGGAGGCTTTTAAAAGTGTATTACTCAGTATTTTTCATCTCATTACTCAAAAGAAGAGCTAAAAAAAATGGAAAAATTAAGAATATAAATTATAATGAATACATTCTTCAGTTTATCTCATACTCAAGATGAACTAGAAACACTGGATTTGAGCATTTTGGTGATTTTCGAGAACTGGCACACACATGCCTGACTCAGGCCACATGTCAAATGAGGGAAAAATGAACCAGCTGCAGAGCAGTGTCTCACCTTGTAGACGTCGAGGACACCGCACTGGTAGTCGAAACGGGTGTAAAGCTCGTTGAGCATGCTGATGACCTGCATGGGGGTGCACTGGGCGCAGACGGCCGTGAAGCCCACGATGTCTGAGAAGAGCATGGTGACATCCTCGAACTTGCGGGCCTGCACCACCTCGCCCTGCCACAGCTGCTGGGCCACGTCGCCAGGGAAGATGGAGTATAGCAGGTCCACCGTGCGCTTCTTCTCCTCCTCCA